>JANHGL010009945.1:42498-125832 GCA_024611195.1 Ceyx melanurus | reverse complement strand
ATAAAATAAGACTCAGCTTAAGCTTGCAAAGAATGGAGAGGAGAAACCACCGAGGCTTTACAAAGAAAAAATAAACCAAAATAAAAGATCTTATTCTGCAAATCTGTGTGTCAACCGCCTCTGCTGCCTCTGTCCCCACAGCAGGTCCTGCCCTGCTGCCCTGGTCCTCATCACCCCAGGCTGGGGGTGCTCCTCACACCTCCCTCGCTGCAGCTGCCAGGCTTGGCTCCTGCTCTGGGTGCTGGGGCTGTTCCAGTCCCATCAACCCTTCTGCTTCCACAGCCTACTAGAGAATGAGGGAGAAGAAGCCCAAACTGGGATTTCTGCTTGGATGCTGCAGCTACTCTGCAACTAAACCTGGAGGAAGGAATTCCTGGTGCAGGCTCTGAAGGGGAGGACAGCACCACTTCCCTGGATCCTGCTCAGGTCAGGAACACCCATTTTTCCATCTGAACATAAGGAAAAACTTCTTTGAGAGTGATGGAGCCCTGTCCCAGGCTGCCCAGAGAGGTTGTGGAGTCTCCTTCTCTGGAATGATCCCAAACTCCCCTGGACACTGCACTGCTGGGCTCTGGGTGACCCTGCTGGAGCCAGGGGGGTGGCACCAGCTGATCCCCAGAGGGGATCCAACCCCCACCATGCTGGGATTCTGGGATTCTATTTCTGTGCTGAGCAGCAAGCCAAGAAAACAACCATGAGCTCAGCAATCACCCACCCAGGCAGGCTGAGAGCTGTTTGCCCCACGTAGCAGGATGAAATAAAGCCCTTGTTCAGAAGATCCCACCAGGAGGGATGTTCCATGATTGACAGGATGTCTCAGCAGCTAACTCATTACACAGGCTCAGCTTGAAACCAAAAGTCATTTCACTCTGGCTGCACCCATGTGAAAGGCAGAAAAAGACTCTTTAATTGGGGTTATTTATCCAGCACCTCTCCCCGTGCACACTGGGATTCCTGGTGCACACAACTGCCCCAGCCCTGGAGAGGGGTCTCCCACCCAGCCCTACATCCCCCACCTCATACCCCAGCCACAAAGTGATGCCCTGGGCATCACTGGGTGGTGTTGGGATCCAGCAGGCAGACTGGAGGCAGGGAAGCTGCTTCAAAGCTATTCTCCCTTCCAAGGAAACAGGCAGATGAAGGGAGGAGGGAAGGGGGATGCTCTGCAAATGAGGTCCCCTCCCTGGGAACAGCACCAGCAGGAGCTCCCTCTCTTTAGATGCTGAAGAATTCAAATTAAATAGAGCCACTGCAAAAGTGCATCTCATCACTTCTGCCTCTCCCAGAGCATTTTCCCTTCAAATATGTAAAAAAACCCAAAACAACCCTGGAACCACTTGGCATCTCCCAGTGCAAGCCTGGGTACCATTTCTCCTGGAGTGGGGGTCCCCAGCACTGTACCTCAGGGAGAAATTTGAACCCATGGTCCCCCCCAGTACTGGGAGTGACAGACCAGATCCCAGCACCCCCAGATCTCCCAGTCACAGAGAAGGGATTGAGGTGCACTGGGGGGGGGGGGAATGTTCTGCCCTAGTGAGTGTTGTGGGCTCGCTGCCACCTCTCAGCACAGGGACCAAGACTTGGCACATCTCAGACTGTCCACTTCTGTCCCACAACACCCACCCAGCACCACGCTGCTTTAAAGAGCAATTAGAGTGGAAACCCACCAGCCCCACTGGTTTAAAGAGCAATTATAGTGCAAACGTGGCTTTTATCTGAACAATCAATACCCGTATCTGGGAAAGCTTCCTGGCAGGGAGGGGAGGGGGAATAAAGCATTGATTTTTAGTGAAAAGGCATATTCCATCATCCTGTGCCATATACCACGTGGAAAAGGGATAAAAGAGAGGCCTGGACACAAACTGTCTCAGGACACAGTGAACTGGAATGAAAATGTGTTGCAATTGAAATCAGATGGGAAAGAAATCACCAGCACAAATCACATCAGCACCAGTGATTAGGGGAAAATGAACCCGCCGCCTTCAGAAGGAAAAAAGATTCCTGTCCTGCTGCTCCTGAGGAGGATCAGCTCTGTCCCAGCAGCTTCCCTGGGTGCTCAGCTGTGAGTTACACTGGAGCCAAACTGGTCAGCCAAACTGAGCTCAGCCTCTTCTGGCAGCAGGGGTGCTGGAGACCTCACCAAGAGCTCCCAGCCCCAACCCACCAGCTCCAAGTCACAAACAAGACCAAAAACTTAATTTATCTAGATTTTTTTCTCAGGCTCAGCTCCACAAAGGCATTCAAGCCCCTGAGCACCCACTTGTCCCAGGCAGGACATGGTGGGGGACCAGCCCACCAACCTCTCAGCAGCTCAGCACCCATTTGAGCAGCCTCGCAAGGCCAGGAATCCCTGCACTGGCTTTTCAATGCTTTTAGGCAATAAAAAGATGGTTTGTGGTGTTCCCCCACACCCCAGCTTGTCCTCAGAGAAGAAGCTTGTGCTTGCTCAGAGCAGACTCGAAGCAGAAGCAGGATGCTCCCAGCACAGCCCAACCACCACCAACACACCAAGGATGGAAGACCCCAAAGCAGAATGGACTTTACTGAATGGCTCCTTTGATGGCCACGTTGCAGAGAAGGCACCAGGTCACCAGAACCACCCAGCAAAATACCCTGGTTACTTATACATGGCTATACACACGTGTGCACACGCACACACACACGTGTCTGTCTCCAAAATGGGTCAAACTGCCCTGCAGAGCTGCCTGGGGACCACTCCAGCACCCCCTCTCCTCACTGTGTTTTGGGAATGCTCCCACCCCCAGCCCACATGCTGCAAACCCCATCACATGGCCCTTCACCACTCCAAGCCCTGATAACCCAGCCAGGCTGGGGCTTTTTACACACTTCATTACCCTTAAAATGTTTGTTTGGATCTGGGAAACAGCCTATTTATTTCTTTTTTATATGTCTTTTATTCCCTTTCCTCAGAGGAACTGACACCAGCCTGCCTACACCTCACAGTGTGTGCCTTGCCATCGCTCCTCAGCTCACACTGCTGCCCTAACACTGCTCCCCATTCTCATTTCCCTCTTCCAGAGCATCCTCAGGGTGACTAGAAATTAGTCCCATCCCCGTTCAACTGGAGAACTATAGCTGGAAAGCAAAGGAATTACCACACTTACAGAATGAGGCCAAAACAACCACCCCACCGGAGGCAACGACACCGACTGTTACTTCAATTCAATAAACCTTGAAATTTAAGGTTTTTCGCCTGAGTGCAGCTGCAGTGGAGGGTGTTTCTCCCAAGCATCACTTGTGCTAATCCTCTTCCAGCCTGGAACTGGGCTGAGACAGGATCTCAGGCCTCCAGCCAGCTCCTGAGCTGCAGGACAACTGCTCCAGGAAGGCAGGGGTTTGGGAACATCTCCAGAGACGTGTGTTGTGTGTTTTTCCACCCACCACCTTCCTAGATCAGCAGAGTTCTTACTAGAGGAGCAATCACAGCAGCAGTGCCCATTCCTGCACACATCTCCCTGACCCCAGCACCATCATCACCCCCGGGCACAGGGCAGGAGCCACCAGAGCCACCTGCATCAATAGGCTGAGGACTGGAACGAGCTGAGTAACCTGCTTTGTACAGCTGCAGCACAAAAAGACTCAACAGCTTGTCAGGTGTAGCCAGGAAATTAAAGCTCCTCGATAATATTGCAGAGAGTTAACGAGGCTCAATTTGGGAAATGACTGCTCTGATTAACAGCCCCGAGCACAGAAAGCCTCTCTTGGCAGTGCCTGACAGAGCTGATTTCAGAGTGTGGGTCCCGAGCGGAGCCTCACTCAACAGACTTTAATAAGCCTCAGAGATTAACCACCCACCCTGAGAGGCAAGGAGCAGGGAGCAGAGCAGCAAGCACAGGGAGCACGGTGCTACCAGCACCCACAGTCCCGTGGGCTGGGTGTGCAGGTCTGAGGAGGTGTCCCCAGGAAACCTGCTCCAGCAGCATGAAGAAGACACTTGCTCATCCACCAGGTGAGAACCCTGCTGGGTTACACCCAGCTCTCTGCCCACTAACTTCATTTTTCACAGGTAAAATGCCAGGCTAGACCCTACAGCAAACAGCAGACCATGTGCTCGTGCTGTTAAACCCATGTCTCTGTTGACTGCAGCAGGATCAGAGGGAAAAGCCACTCCAAAGACAAGAGCCCTCCCATTTCTCAGGTAGCATCTGTCCCCTCCTGCATGCACAGCACACCCTCCACCTCCAGACCCTGCAGGGCACAGCTCAACCCTCTGGTCATGCCTCCAGTGCTGGTGTGCAGAGAGTGCCCAGGGAGCTAATTCTGCTTTGGCTTCTCCCACCCACACTGGAAAACCTCACACCCGTGGGTCCCAGGGAAGGGTAAGATGGAAACCAGGCTGCTGCTGCTTTCTTGCAACTCTGAAACTGAGAGGCCACATTTCATTTAGGAGGACACTGGATGAAGCCCAGGAAAGGAGGACACGTGTCAAGAAGCAGCCCTGGAAGACAATGGTTGCAAAGACCAGCGGGGAGTGGCAGGAGGTGCCAAGAGCACATTTCACAGGAGCAGATGTCCTCTGCAGAGAGGGATGGCTCCTTCCTCTTGGCACAGAGCTTCTCCCTGGCCAAGCCGTGGTGAAAGCAGCAAGTGTGGAGGCAGCTCGTGGCTCTCTGGGCAGCCAGAGCAGCTGTCCACACTCGCCAGCAGCTCCCACGCTCCTTCCAGAGCTCTTCAGCTGAGAGGGAAGCAAAGGACAAAGGCACCAAATGTCTCGCCAGGTTCACCCCGAGGAGCTGTTCTGCACGTGCCCCCAGCCCCTGACAGCCTTCCAACTCTGGAATTCTCTTCAGAGGGCCTGACAACCTTCCAATTCCAACCCCTGACTCCTCCTCCTCCTCCTCCTCCTCAAAGGGCAGCTGAACCTACAGACCTACCAGTAACTCGTGAGTGTCTTGAAGCATTCACAGAATCCCAGCATCATGGGGGTTGGATCCCCTCTGGGGATCAGCTGGTGCCACCCCCCTGCTCCAGCAGGGTCACCCAGAGCAGGGCCCAGCAGTGCAGTGTCCAGGGGAGTTTGGAATCTCTCCAGAGGAGACTCCACAACCTCTCTGGGCACCCTGGGCCAGGCTCTGACACCCTCACAGCAAGGAATTCCACCCAAGGAATTTGGAAGTCATTTTGCTGGTGCAGCTCCAGCCTGGTTCTCCTCCTCCTCCTCCCCCCTATTAGTAATAACATAAGCACCAGGATGTGTGAAAACAGTCTCTGCTCCTCCAACAAGGTGGAAATGAGCAGCAACAGCAAACAGATGGAATACAATAGGAAGATCCCCATCCCTAGAGCTCTCAGAGAGGGAGGAGGACAGTCCTGACACACAGCACCAGCCACCCAGCCCCAGGGCTCTCTCCTGGTGGGTCACAAGTTGACTTTTCCTTGGGAATCAGCTTGTTTGGAGTTGGAAATCTTAATGGCTTACACCCAGAGCAACCTGCTGAACCGGGTGGTTTATTTACTGCAGGCTGTGAGAAGTGTAGGAGGGCAGAACCAGATCCCCTGCAAATACAAGCAAGGCATTTCTGTGTGCCTCTGGGAAAGCAGAAGAAAGGAAGATGCTTTTACACCTCAACAATACCAACCTAGAGGCAGAAGAGAACAAACTTCTAGGCTGCTTTTAGCCCTATAAAGTCAGAATTCCTCAGCTGAGAAGAAAGGCTGTGACTAGAAGTCTGGGGGCACAGAGCCCTGTGTGAAGGAGGCGTTTCATCAGCTTATGAGGGATTATGTGCTCCAATTTGATGTATTTTTTTCTGAGGCTCTGTGCATATAAATTCGCATTTAGTCATCACTATAAAAACCAACCAAGGAACCCAGCCTGACAAGGATGGTCAATAACCATTTGAAAAGCTCCAGAAAGGGGCACTGGGTTGTTTTTAAATCAATACAGGCATTGCCAGAGGCGTTCAGCACCGAGGCCACCCATTAGAACTCCAAACAAATTGATGCCTCTTGAAAGCAGCAGTTTTTCCAGACCAGGCACGTCCAGGTTACTACAGATACAGCTGGAACCACCAGAAAACAGGGAGCATCCCACCCTGAACAGAAGCAGCCCCCTGTCATGGGCCTTGCAATGACTTCATGACCCTTTGGGATGCAGACAGAGTTCACCCTGATGAATCACAACAGGTTTCATGGCCATACATCATCCCTATACATTTCTATACATCATCCCTCCTTCCCTGCCTCTGCTCAGAAGGAGGGGATGAGGGGGAACAGCAGCAGGCTGCTTGTGCTCTCTTGATGAGAAGTGGCTGTTTCTATGGGGGAATCCTTGGCACTGAGGGACAGACACAGGTCAGGGTAGCCTGAAAAGCTGGGATAAGGTTGAAAAAGGGCTTTTTCTGGCTGTGAGGACACAACCAGAGACAAACCAAACCCATACACACCAGTACTGACCCCATAACTCACCCCCTCTCTTCAGACACCATTTCCAACACCAGTCTCCTTTCTCCATTCCTAAACCCACCTGGATTTCCTTACTGAACATCTCCCTGGGAACAGCATGGCACTGCTCCCTAAACCACGTCCCACCAAAAGTCACTCGAGTCATTAAAACAAATCCCATTTCCCTTTAATAATCCTAGAATCCTGGCAATGTCTGGGTTGAAAGGGAGCTCCAGAGCTCATCCAGTCCAACCCTCTGCTGAGAGCAGGGATATCTCAACTAGAGCAGGGTGCTCAGAGCCTCCTCCAGCCCCACCTGGGATGTCTCCAGGGATGGGGCCTCTGGGCACCCTGTTCCAGTGTCCACCACTGCTGGGAAAGAACTTCTGCCTTAGTTCTCATCTCAACCCACTCCTTTCTCAATTAAACCATTGCCCCTTGGCCTTTCACTCCAGGCCTTTGCAAACAGCCCCTCTCCAGGCTTTGGATCAGCTCCCTTCAGGATCTGTAAGGTGGTGAGTCTGGGATGGACAAGGAGCCAGCAGAGATGCTGGAGGGCAGCTGGGTACTTCAGTAGCTGCTGATTTGCAGGTTGGGGCAGCAGCCAGCTCAGAGACTTTGACTCATAACTGGAGGTGCTTAAGGGTTGTTTGGACGTGGGTTTGAGGGACATGGTTTAGGGGTGAACTTTGTAGAGTAGGGTTAATGGTTGGACTGGATGATCCCAAGAGTCTTTCCCAACCTGAATGACTCTCAAATTCTAACTCCCCAGTTGTGACCACCATGAAGGATGCTCCCAGCTGAGCACCACGGTGCCATCTGGCATTTGACAGCCACACTGCTGTAAACTCCCCTGCCCCAGCATGCCTGGAAAGCCAGCCCTTGGACACAGCAGCTCCAGTCCTTGGCCACAGCAGCTCCTCCAGCTGGGACAGAGCAGTGAGGATGTCACAGCGAGAGGGGAGGAGGCTGCTGGGGAACATCACCACCCTCCCTCCCCTCTCCACTGCCTGATTTGCAGCAAAAGGAATCATTTGGTGAGGAATTGCTGTGTCCTGCTCTTAAATATACAGCGAGGAGGAGCCCGAGCTGCAGCTCAGGTTTCCAGGCAGATGCTCCATGTAAATCCTTTCTGAGAACTATCCGAGGACGCGGCGCCCGGAGCCACCGCCCGAGGGGTCGAGCCTGGTCCTGCAGCCCCTGCTGACCCCACCACGAGTGTCCCCTGGGTTTGCCAGCTGCAAACTCCAACAGGCTCCCTCGGGCCCTACCTGCACCTGGGGAGTGATGGGAAATGGAGGTGCCAGGAATGGGGAAGAACAGAAGCACCCAAACGTGATGCTGACTGGGCAGGGGAAAGCAAAAGAAGTTGGGTTTTCTTTCTTCCAAGATGAGAGCTGCATCCAGCTGCTGCTTTTCCTTCACCTCCCTCCCTAAAGCTCCAAACCAAACCTTCTTGCTTGCCCAGTATGGCTACAAGGATCCCACCAGCCCAGTGTGGCCACAGGGCCGCTTCAGGTGCCAGCCTCTCACGCTGCCACACTCACCACACGTTGACATCTCCACCAGCAAAGTCCCCCCACATTTCTCCAGCTACCTCCACACCTTCTCCAGCCACCTCCACACCATCTGCCCTGCTCCTCACCACCATCCCCAGGCAGTACAGACAACTGCAGCGGGTGAGCTTTGGGATTTGGTTTTGTTTTCCCAGCTTTGGGGATTAAAAACCATGTAAATAGGAAGGAAGGGTCAATGATTCAAGAGTGATTAAGTCTGAAATATTCCACTTAGTGCTCATTAGACTTTGCAAACGCCCGTTATGTTGCCAAAGCGTTCCCCAGAGCACAGCCAAGCAGTACTCAGAGGTGGGGAAAGCTGCTTTCTTGGAGGGCTGGATGTATCTTGTGAAAACACCAACTTGGTTTCAGTAAACAAAACAAAAACTATATATAAAAAAATAAAACAGCATGAGACAATAAAAGAATTAATGTATTGCAGGCTCCTAACACCATTTCCCCAGAGAGAGCAAAAAAAAAACCACGACAGTCTAATGGAAATTTTCTATTCTCAAAACCATTTGCAACGTTACTGTTTGCAGCCAGGCAAAGATGAAAACACAAAACCTATGTGCCTTTTGTTGTTGTTTTCTGAAGAATACAATTAAACTGTGCCTGGGATGTAAAGTTTTCACCCCACAAAAATACAGAAAACCTCACCCCAGCCCCACAGCCTGCAGGGCTGGAGCAGCTTCAGGCTTCCACCTGCCCCAGTAGCTAAAAGACCAGAAGGACCCAAAGCCTGTGGAGTCTTAACACAAAACTTCCTTCAGTCACTTGAAATCTGAGCTTGGGACTTTTCCATGTTCCTGAAAAACTCCTCTGGATTTGAAACACTTTGGGGAAACACGTAATTAAGCAATGAAGTTAAATAATGGAGCCTGATTTAAGATTCTTTGTAAGAAGAAGGATCATTTCTCCCTCCCAATCTGCTCCCAATTGCACTCCAGTAAAACACTACTTCAGTTTCCCTCCTACCAAGGAAAAGAAGAGGAGCAATAACCTTAATTAACTAAATTGCATTTCCTTTGTCTACTGAAAATCTGGTAATTAGAGGAATAGAAAATTAAGTTGTCTTAGAGGATGTATCTCCTCAAAGATGGGTGCAAGGGTGGTCACCACCCATCCCATAGACACACCCTGGACCTGGGGAAGCCTCACAGGGTTCCATCAACTTCTTTAAGAAGTTTCTTCTTTAAAAGAAGAAACAACTCCCTAGAAGGAGGTTGGAGCCAGGGGGGGTCAGGCTCTTCTCTCAAGGGACAGGACAAGAGGAACTGGCCTCAAGTTGTCCCAGGGAAGGTTTAGGTTGGAGCTGGGGAACAATTTCTTCCCCTCCGGGGCTGTCCAGGGCAAGGGTGGAATCCCTGTGACCCCTGGAGGGGTTTCCAAGCCCTCCATGGAGCTGTGGTGCTGAGGGACACAGGTCAGTAGTGCCCTGGCAGTGCTGGGGAACACTTGGACTCCATGATCTCAAAGGTCTCTTCCAACCCAAACAAGTCTATGATTCTAAAATCCATTTAAGGAGAGGCAATAGCTGCCAACGAGACATTTTATTCCACGCTTTGGCAGCTACAATTCTATTAACCTCCACAACAAGGAGTGACAGCACGACTGCCAGTCCTAGACTATAATTAGGGAGGGCCACCAAGGGTGAGTGTCACAGGGCACCTTCAACATGGCACATCTCAGCAAGGCCAAGGGGCAGCACACACTGTGCCCACACTGAAAATAAACTTCTCTCAAGCTGGCCTGATGATTTCATTTCCCTGGTGAACGAAATAGCTAATTATCAATAATTCATAGGCACAGACAGACGTGCAAGTGGTTTTGAGAACTAAAGGAGAAACCAGGCAGGAATGATTCTTGGGAGGAAGAGCCAGCAGACAGACAAGATCCAGCGAGGGAAGAGAAGGTGTCAAAACCCCATCCAATTTCAATCACATACGTGACAGCCTAGGTGCCAGCTTAAGAGGGGCAGTGTCCCCAGGCACTCTGCAGTTGGTATATGACAGGATGCTTGCCTGGATGGAGCCCAGCTCTACCTATCCGGATGGACAACTCGCTCCCGTAGTCCAGCTGATGGGCAGCTTCGTGCTCAGATTTTTCTTTGGTGGCCCGTTGGTGGCAGCTGAAGGCAAAGGCTGCGTGGGGAGGCCCGCTGAAGCCCTGCAAGGCAAGGGAGAAGGTTAAAGGTGTTGCCCCAAGTCTCCCCTTCGAGTTTCTCCCAGCCCAAACCTCAAGGAAGGCTCTGGTTTTTCTGTGGGGTTGGGAAGCTGATCAGGGAAGGTGTCACAGAAGCTTCTCACGGCTGCCTGGGGACCTGTCTTTGGGTTTCTCTCTCTCTACAGGCTGCCCAGTTGTTCAGATTTAAAGGTGTGCTTCCAGCAGGAATGTTGAGAAGAGAGGTGACAAGAGGTGTGGGGTGAGAAGGGTGGAGCTACAGGGGGAAGGCCAAAATTCAGCTGTGTTAGCAGCAAGAAATGCAACTCCACAAAGAAACACAACTCCATAAACTCAGCTCTCTCCAAAGTCAACCTGGAGACCACCAGGAGTCACCTTCTCTGGCTACTTCCCAAACCCCTCTGGGTGTGTTCTGGTGTGACATGCCCCAGGTGACCCTGCTCTGGCAGAGGGGTCAGACTCTACAGTCTCCAGAGGTCCCTTCCAACCCCCACCATTCCATGATTCTCTGATTCAGTGGGTCGAGTTGCTGGGTTGTCCTCTGCAGGAGCTTCATTTGCAGGAGGGCATCATTTCCCCAGCACAGATGGAGTTTGCAAGGGAAGTAGCTCGTTCAAAACCCCACATGAGCATCAAGTGAGACTCTACATTTACCAACACCACCCGCTGTTAATTCAGTGGGACTCGTCCAGAATTCCTGATGAAACTTTGGACTCTACTTGGAATGGATTCCTACACCATTTGTAACCTCCAGCAAGCAGAGAGGGGCAGCCAAAACCAACACGGTCCAGCTCTGTGTAAAGTCTGCAGGGAGCCCCAAGCAAGAGGGACCAGGCTGCTCCCAGGAGCAACTCCTGCCAACCTGGACTCGACTCACAAAAGCCAGACACAACCCAAGGTTACGCCAGAGTCTTTTCTGCCTGGGCCAACAAAAACCTGGCAGATGCCATTTCTGCCTTTCCCCCACACGTGGCAGGAAGGTCAGTGTCTCTGGACGTCCCCAGGCTGCTCAAACCCCCCCAGACAGAGCTAAAAACCACAAAGTTAGAGGCACAACCACACAGTGCTCAACCAAAACACCAGCACCCTGAGTCCCCATCTCCTCACAGGGCTGGGAAGCACCCCAGGAGCATCCTCAAGGTGGGATTGTCCTGGCTGCACCCGGGGTCACAGCCAGGGGATTGATGGCAGCAGAGTCACCCGACAGCCAGGGATGGTAACGAGAGACTTCACAGGTAGGGTCACGTTAGACACAGATAAAGGTTAAAGATGAATAACTCAATTGTCTCTTCTCCCTTCATTTGCATAATACAGTCTGACCGGCGCTGTTAATACTAATCACAGCTTTGCTACCTGCTCCCTGCTGCAGTTTAATCAGGTGCCTTCACCTCCGTTAACCCAGCACTGACAGGATGAGGTGCTCGTGGTTAAATCCCCCCCCGGGGAAGAAGGGAAACCCACCCCCCTGGGAGCCACCAGCAGCTCTGCACCTCATCTCACGGGCAATAGCTGGAAGGTCAGGTAGAAACACAAGTGTTTTCTAGCAAAACCTGGGTGGTGTGAGACAGTGAGGAAGGTCGGGAGCTTCAGCACCACGACCTGACTTGGATGAGGCTGGAAGAGACCAAGAATGGAAGCTCACGGGCTCAACCTGCTGCTGGCTCTTCTGCAGCGTGGTCCCCCCATATCCCAGGGCGAGTCCGGTCTTGCTGAAGCTTCAGTGGTTTTCACCTCTGGAAAGCGAGCAGCATCGCTACCTGGAAAACACCAACCCAAAGAGAAGCGAGGCTGGGAATTTGAAACCACAGGAGTAAAGCCTCAACCCTCTGAGTGCACAGGAAGGTTCTGCAAACCTTGCAAGGGGCTTTCCAGCCCTGCTCCAGCCACCAGCTGCCTCCCGCTTGCTGCTGCTCTCGCCTTGGACCTGGGGAACTCCAGGGCTCACAGAGCAGCCTCTCCTTCCACAGGGCTCCTACCAGCACGTTGGTTAAATGAGCTACAAACCCCACGATGCGGGTGTTGCCACCACTGTGTTTACAGCTTTTCCTCAGCCCAAAGGCAGCTGTGAGACCCAGTCTCAGCAGAAGTGAGCTCAGGGCACAGCCAGAGCCTTGCAGGACTCTGCAAGCCACAAGAAGCCCAGAAAGGAAAATAAATCACTCGGAGGAGGAGCACGAGCAGGTTCTGCTCAGCCCTCTACCCCCAGTGCACAGCTACTGATGCAAACAAGCAAGGTCCTCACCACTCGCCTCGAGGTCTGACCTCAAGGTCTGTTTCCTGGGCCACACCAAGCGTTTCTCAACGTGGTGCCCCCAAATCCACTCTCACTGGAGGCAAACCTGAAGGTGTTTCAGAAGCATGGTGGGAAGGTGGGGTCACCTCCCCGTGGGTGGCTCAAATAAGCATTGATGTTGGTGACCTTCAGTGGAGCACACGAGTCATTCCAGCTGTGACTGCTCCCAGTCATTCCAGCTGTGACTGCTGTCCCAATCATTTCCATCAGGGCCCTGCACGAGTCCCTTAATTGGAATGTGTCAGTGGGTTAAAAAAGCATTAGAAGGAGAAGAGTCAACCCACGTTAATTAGTTCATGCCAGTAATTAGCGTTATCTGAAATAACTGCGGGGGCCGACTGTTTCCAGAAGCGAGAGGCGTGGATGGGAAGATCTTGGGAGGAAAACTATTCTGGGATGTGGGAGTCCCCACTCGTGAGGGTCACTAGATTGTCACAGCCCCTCGTGCAAAAGCAGACAAGAAAAAAAAACAACAACATCTTTTTCAGCCAGAGGAGCTGAACTCCACTCTGCACAGCACCTGAGAGGGCAGATCCTGCTTTTGTCACCCAAAAGTGGCAGCAAAGCTGAATTAATCTGTGTCCCTCTCCTGACAGCTGCTGCCACCAACCTGGTACCCGTGGCATCGCCCTGGCATTGCTGGGACAAGGGGTGAGTCGGGGAGGAGGAGGCAGCTGCTGCTTCTGGCCAAAGCAAGTGCTCCAGGCGGTGTCCTGCTGCCCAGCCAGCCTCTTGAACTGGCTGAACTGAACCTGATCTTAAAGACAACTGAAGAGTGAAACCTCTGAGCAATAATCTGCTCTCCTTCCGCCCCGAGCAATGATGGAGAATAAATTAATAAAGAAATCAGGATGACAAAAGCTGACGGTCTGGCTTGCAGCCCCAGTGCCACAGCTGGAGGTGCCCGGGCAGGTCGGTGACGCCGCTCTCCCCGTGCAATATCTTCCTGGCTGTAACCCAGCAAACACCCTCTGCAAAGCCACGGGAAACAAAGACCATAATGCATCAACTAAAAAAGGCCAAAAGCACCTCGACGGGGAAGTGCAATCGAATAAATTTTACTACCTTATTAAAAAAAAAAAAAAAAAAAAGATGAAAAATGCTCCTCACTTGTCCAGGAGCTGAGGCAGAGACAATAAGAGGCAATAACAAGCGCTGATGGTGCCCAGAGGCTCCCATTTCACACTTATTAAAAGAGAACCAGTGATAACAGATCAGAGACCAGAAAGCCATAAGAGAAAAGAAGGGTGGGGAGCAAGGAGAGACGCTGCACATCCCCAGCTCCTGTTTCTGCAGCCCCCTCCCCGGCCCCCCGGCGAGCTTGCGGCGAGCTCTGCGCATCAGCCGCTCGCTCGGCTTCGCTGCCTCTTCTGCACGTCTGCACAGAGCTCGGCTCCTCTGGGGACAGACAAAGGCTGTGCAGCAACAAAGCACTGAGCCCCTGGCTTTTCTGGGGTGGGTAAATGGATTTATGTGCAAAATGCTGAAATGGGACGGGCTAGGAAGAGAGCCGCCCTGGCTCGCTTGGTCACCGGAGAGCGCCCGTTTGCACGCAGAACAACGGGCTGGTTATTTTGTCACCTGAAATAAACACATCGAGGGCTTGACCCTCCCCAGGGAGCCTCTGCTGGTTACAAATCCCTGTGTCAGCATCACCTGGCTGTGACCCACCCATAGGTGCCCAGCACAGGGGGCTGCTCCCCACCCTCCCTCAGCACCCTTCAGCTTCAGCTCTTGGGATCTTGTCCAGTCAAATCCCTCCCAAGTCCCTGCAGAGGTGTCTGAGGACAGCACCAGCAATGCCTGAAGAAGCCAACGTGTCCCACGGGATGTGCCAAGCCCCCTGGGAGCAGCATCCTGCCACCAAGGGTGCAGAAGGCAGGTCCTGCTGCTCACACCCACACTCCTCCAAAGCTCTTCTCGTTTCACAGATTCATTTTGATTTTAAGATCAAGGCCAACTGTTCCCTCAGCACTGTCAGGGCACCACTGACCCAGGGAGGGGTGAGGTGACCCCAAGTCATAGTTTCAGCCTCTTGCCACCAAAAGATCAATCCAGCAACTGTTTAATGCCAGATCTGCAGGGTGGGTGTCAAATGGAAGGGGCCAACCTCTCTGCAGTGCTCAGCAATAGGACAAGGACCAATGGGGATAAACTGGAGCAGAGAAGGTGCCACCTCAACATGAGGAGAAGCTTCCCTGTGAGGGTGCCAGAGCCTGGCCCAGGCTGCCCAGAGAGGCTGTGGAGTCTCCTCTGGAGCCTTTCCAGCCCCACCTGGCTCTGTTCCTGTGCCACATGCCCTGGGTGCCCCTGCTCTGGCAGGGGGTTGGATTCCGTCTCCAGAGGTTCCTTCCAACCCCTGCTGTTCTATGGTTCTGTGATTATAACTCAGCTCCTCTGCAGCGAGCACAGGACCAAACTCAGATGGCTACTGAGAAAAATGTCCAGGCTTCCTGCAGTTCCTTCTACAGCCTCATAAAGTCTTTACAGTAAAATCACTAGGGGAGAAAAAGTAATGAGTTTTCTTGAACCGATCGGAACAGAAACATTAGTTTGCCACCAGGATGCCTAACACCACTGGATAAACGTTCATGGCCTTCAGCTGCTAATGTCCTTGCCAATAACTGCTGGAAAACTTTAGATGGGGGGGTGCTGTGCTCTTTTTATTCAAAACTTAGTCATAGCATTGCTGGTGGGAAGTGAAGTGGTTGTAGCTGCTCATAAATATCAACACAGAAGGAAAACAGATCAAAGTTAACAAGTTGCCTTTGCAATTTCCTTAGTTGCAATTTCCTCAGTTTCCTTCCTCAGATTTGCTTCCTAAAGATTTTCCTTAAGAGGAAAAGCAATATTTGGCCAAATGAAATAGAAGACCCTGCACACTGTGACTTTAGAAAGCACAGCTTTATCTCAAGGCTTGGCCCATGTTAGTACTGCCTCCTTCCTTGCCCAAGGGCACCACTGCCAGCTTGTGACCCTGCTAAGGCTGGTCTGGACTGGTCTGAAGTGTTGTGTTACTTTAATGAACATAATATATTTATTTTTTCTGGCTGTTATATTGCCTTTTGGGTTTTGTTTGATGTTTCTAAGCTCAGTTTGGGGCTGGGCTGGACTTTGCCAGTCTTCCTCACATTGATTAGTACCAACTTCAAAGGAGCTGAGAAAGGAATTGCAGCTTAGTGGAGAAGAGTAATTGGAGCGTGGTTGTCTTGTTCTATCTTTGGGGAATATAGTGAGAGGGTAAAGGATAAACAAAATCAGAATCGTGGTATGGCAACTGTAATTTATTTTTGAGAGGCTTTACTGTACCAGCCACTTGCCATTTTTTGGAGATCTCTTTTGAGAGGCATGACATCGTGCCGAGGCTTCTGTCTGAGCCAAAGCTATCAGCAACTGTTTGCTGCAGAGGAATCCTGGTGGAGCTAATTGTTTGAAAGCAAGCTCTCTGGAAAAGAGATTAGATCAGGAAACAGGGGTGCTGTGGTGTGCACAGAGCATGTGGAATTGGAAAACTGCTGGAGATTTTGGTTCAGATATTGAGGGAAATGGAATAGAAACTCTTTTCCTGGGCAGAGGATAGCAAATGCTTAGGAGAGAAGGATGACCAGGGGCTCGGGTCTTCTGTTTGTACACTGATCTGTGTAGATTTAAAGCCAGCTTCTGCTATAAGGTTCCTGTTCTTCCCCTCTTCTGTCTGTGTGCATGCATGAAGTGAAATTCCATGTTTATATGATGGAAAACATGTGATAATCTTTGCTAAAAGCAGTGACTTGTTTGAGTGCTGTGCCAGTGAGGCAAAGGCTGGTCTGGTCTGTGATTTGTTAATAGACTGATCTAAGCTGCACTCTCTGCTGCCCTGGCACCTGTGTGAGGGGACAGGGGCGACCCAGGGCCAAAGGGATGAGCCTCATGCTGTGTTTTACACCTGCATGGTGGTCCTAAATCAACCAGGCAGAGAAGCTGCAGCCTTCCCTCTGCAGCCTGCCGTCCTGCACGGAGAGCACGGGGATTTGTAGGATCAGAGTAATCCTGCCAGCTCAGTGGAGAGGATGAGGGTTGATCTAAAGAGCAGAGAGTAACTGTCACTATTACCAGGCTGTGTTTTACCAGCTGCTGCAAAGCAGTCACAGTTGTGGAGAAGGTGGTAAAAACGAAGCCTTTGAAAGACCCTCTTGTCTCCTTGGCTGCTGCTTAATGTTACAGCCTCAGGAGTTCAGCCCGAATAAAGATTTTATTCAAGTCTTTACTGGATATTTATCATCTGGCACCAATACCATACATCTACAACCCCAGTCCTCTAGTTGGAAGGCTGTGGGAAGCTGATGAAGCTGAGCTGTTCCTCCCTTCCCACCAAGACTGGGGGCTGTGAGCAGGGACCCAGCACCTTCACCCAGCCCCACAGGCACGTGTCAGCCCGTGTGGGGAGGTGGGCAGGGCAGCCTCTGGTGTGGGCCACTTCCCTAGCCAGTTTGCAGCAGCAGCCCTGTCCCACCTCCATGGTGTCCCCACTAGTCTGTCCCGAATTTCCCATTGCTCTTTCCAGATATTTGTAACACAGAGCAAGCCCATTCCTGTGAGGTACTGAGTGCTGTGCAGCCAGCCAGGATAGGTTTGCAGAGGTACCTGGTTGGGCATGGAGTGACTCATTGCCCCTGCAAAGCACAGAATGAGAGGTCAGATAACCCCCCAGTCAGTGTCTTCATTCCCCAGGCTGAACCCACTGCACCTGAGGCTGTAGAAGGCTGCAGCTGAGCCCTGTCTTTCCGTGGGGCTCTAAGCTGAGGAGCTGCAGCACTTCAGTGGTGGTGAGCTGCTTTCCTCCTACCCAAGGGCTTACTGCATCGGTTCTGCTGTCTCACAGATCAGAAACAAGGGTAATGGCAACAGACAGCTCAGGGAGTTGTGTCCCTGCCTCTCTGCATCTCCAGGCCTGCCGGGCTGAGGCTGTAGAGCAGTGTGTGGGCAGGGGTGCTGTGAGGGCAGCGTGGACCCTCTCAGCAGTGCTGGTGGCAGTGACAAAGGACTAGCAGGCTGCAGAGCCTCTTCCTCTGAGCAGCCACAGCCACGGGGTCGTGGTTAAACCACCAGCCTGCACTGAAGGTGGCACAGTGCTCTTCTTCCTACGAGGAAAAAATCCCTTAAATCCCTAACAGCCTCTTACAGTGGGTGAGAATAACCCAGGCCAAAGCATCTCTAGATGGTAGATTTTTTTGCCCATCTGGAATGGGCATCTCTAAACTAGGACTGCAGCCCCTGGCCACCCCTGCTGGGCCACCCCTGCTGAGCCACCCCTGCTTGCACAGCAGCCTGTCCAGCCTCTCCCCACAACGCCGTGGCCAGGCTGGCCTCTGGAGGGGCTCTCTGCCAAGGAAGGGCTTGTTCTGGCTGCTTCCAGATGCCTTCTCCATGCTCAGCACTCGTGCTGGTGAGCAGTGGCTTTTGAGAAGCAAGGACAAGTGTTTCACTTCCACAGTGGGTCATTTAGATTTTACTAACTGGTTTTTTCTCTTTCTGATAAGCAATACTTGAATTACTATATTGAGAGAGTGCATATTTAAGATTTATTTTTTCCCTGCATGTCTTCTATATCTTTGCATTTGTCCAGTAGGACTCGGATGTCAATAAGAATAGGAAAAAAAGGTAAGAAATCATTTTGGCCAAAGTTCACTTTGTATTTTAAATATAAGGTTAATACCTGAGCTCTTCCCTTCAGTGAGTATGTGATATTTATTTTTTAAAATCAACATAGAGTACCTGAATTTCATGAGTATTTTGCAGAGTCTGGTTATCAACAGAGTTCTGACAGTAGTAGTGAAATAGTATGAAAGTGACCAGTACAAAATCAAAGCACAAGAGTATTAGATTTGTTTTTGAAGATCTATTCCTTACCTAATTGAATAGCTCTAATTTTAATATTAAAGATCTGACCAGAGGTAGTGGGGAATATATTTTCTTGTGAATAACTGGCTTATGCTCTGATTATATTAGGATTTTTTTTTCCTTCTATCTAAACCTATTTTAATTTCCTTTGCAGAATAACTTTATTATTTGGAATAATTTAAGCAATGTTTTAATGTAGCTGAAAGTTTGGCTCCTTTGACTAATTCCAGCTGGCATATTTTAAGCTTTAATTTCTTTAAAGGAGCAAGGCTCTTCATAGCACTTCTTGAACCACTGAAAGTGGTCTGGAGCCCATCACCAAAGTGAAACAGCTCTGGTACACAGAGAGGCTCTCCAGTAGCCCAGGACCACTGTGAGTATTCTCTTGGGAAGCCAGAGTGCATGGTGCAGACCTGTCCTGGGAAAGGGGGAAGGTGTTTCCTGCAACCAGAGCAGCCCCATCAACAAACTCAATGCAAATCCTTGCCCACGGAGCACCTTTGGACTTGTTGGCACTGTGGAAGTGAGTGTGGAGCATCAGGGGCTGCTGCTGGTGGGTTCCTGCTGGGAGCACCAGCAGAGGGGAGGGGAAGGGCAGGCAGTGAACATCTCTGCTCCGGAGCTGCTTAACCCAACTCATTTCTCTCCTCAAGGGCCCCAAAACCAGAATGGCCAGGGCCAAGTGAACCCTCAGCCACCCTCTCCAGATGGGCTGGAGGCTCTGAGATCCCTCCCCAGAGCCTGAGCAGGAGCTGGCACTGCCCTTTGCCCGGGACAACATGTCCTTCCATGGAGCAGAGAGCATTTCCAGCCCTTCCCTGCTAGCTGAGGTGCTGGTCACCAAATAAATGAGCTGTGATGAGCACTGCTGTTGCCTGGAGCAGCTCAATTAGCCTTTTGCACTTGCAGCAGAGGGTTTGTAGCCCTGTCTAGAGCCTCAGACCAGGCTGCATCTGGCCTCTTTGCTCTTTGCACCTGACACAGGCAGCTCTGGGGCTTTGTATGTCATTTTTACCTGACTATTTGGAACAAACAAAATCCTGAGCCTTTCCCAGCCTGTCCACTGTTGCCCAAATGTTGGTGGAAGGGGAAACAACAAAAGGTATTAGCACCAGAAGCAAGATTCTGTCTGATTTAAGGCAGTGAGGGAACAGTGCTGTAGTGTTCCTTCTGCTGCTATCCCTCAGATACATCAGTCTAGGCTGGATCCTGCTGAAGAAGATGGTTAGCAGAAGAGCAGAGGTTAAACTTTCTGCTCTGACCTTGCTTTTTAAACCAGAAATTAATTAATTGGAACTATTGCCTGAAATAATTTCAGACCCTATTTTTAAAGGAACATTCATGAAGTGAATGACATTTGTAATTGCAAGCCAGTCAGTAATTTTGTGATGTGGGGATGAGAGCTTTCCCTTGGTTTTACCTCCTCTCTTCCCTTGCTTTTACCCCCTCTCTTTCCCTTGTTTTTACCTCCTCTCTTCCCCTTGCGTTTACCTCCTCTCCTCCCCTTTTTATGGATGCTCCAGAGAGACAGTGGAACTATTGCTTTTCACTGCATGTGTCTCCCCTCCCCTGCTTATTTTCAAGCACAGCTAATCACTGCATACAATTGAAGCAAAAAGATCCTAGAGAATGGTCTCTGATCCATGTGTTTTGCAGAGATAAGCTGATTTGTTGAGGATGCTGTTCTGTGTATCCTTTCCTATTTTAAAAATAGACATTCAGACCTGCTGCTCTTCTTGCTGCTGCATTTGTGGTATGTCATTTTTTGGTGCAAGTTCCTTCCCATTACAGAAGAACAAAATACAGTAGAATGCCAGACATCACTGCATGTACTAAATCCAGACATATTTCTCCTTTCATGTTGCAATACTTTTGCCTTTTGGCAGTCTCACCTGTTAATTCACACCTGATGCAGGGTCACTTTGTCTTTCAGCAGCACCTGCTTTACCTCGGTTGTAAAAACAGGTTTTTCCCTCCAGCTAGCAAGGAAAACACATTTCTTTTTAGGAAGAACACTATTTTACCCCCCATCCACAAAGCCTGCCATAAAATGTGCTCCTAGGCAGAGCCTGCACCTGGTTTAGGAAGGGTTACAGGTGTGTAAAGCTACCTTCTCATCATTTATTCCCCAGTAATTTCATTCTAAGGCCAGCGACCTGGCTGTTTGCATCATCATTTGGTGTGAAAGAAAATGACTTCTCTCTGGTGCTCCACCTGCCAAATGGCAGCTGCAAAGTGCTGTTTGCTGTACTGTGCTGCATTCCCAGCTCACTGCCATGCTGGCTCCTTGTGGAAGTGCCTGGGGGTGATGAGAATGCACGTGGCCAGCCCCTTCACGCTCAGCAGGGAGAAGGTGTTGGGAAGCACGAGGATCAGTGTGCTTGGCACGTGCAGGGTGGTTTACAGCCACTTGATAAGAAAGGAATGTGATAGAAGGAATTTTTTGCAACTGCCATCATCAAAGCAAAGGTTCTGAAGCTGCTCTGTCATGGCTGAGCCACTCTCATGTTCTTCAGAAGTACAAATCAATCCCTGCGCTACAGACAACGGTATCAAAGGAGGCCTGTGCAAAATACCCTCTTGCCTGGGAATAACCAACTCACAGGTGTGCTTCCCACCCCTCTCCTGCAGCTCTGCCTCAGTAAATCCATCTTCATCTACTGAGAATCCCAGGCTACGCTGGTTTTCCTTATCAGCCATGCAGGGTGCGTTTCACAGGGCCTTTTTCTTATCAGAAGAGGATTCAAAAGGCAGAGTGAGGTCTGGGGCTCAGAGGCAACGTTGTTTTCTTGCCATCCAGGAGCAATGAGCTTCTGCAGAGAGTACAGGCTGCCAGTTGTTAAAAATAGAAACGTTGCAGAGGGACATTTTTTCCAGGAGAAAAATACTACTCTTTGAATTAAAGGTGAGAAAATAACATGCAGGAGCTAAATGTCAAAACTGAAAAACAAAAGCAGGACCTGAGATCTGGGCAAGGCTTCGGAAAACAGATTAAATCTTCAGGCTATCTAAATTATTTCCTCCCGTGTAAAGAGCTGCTGTCTCCATATTGCAGGTGCAGATCCGTCATCCCAGAAATATCAGACAGAAAAATATTTTCTGATTATCTTTTCTTCATGTCATGGGTTCAGGCTGCTTTGCTCACAGCAGGTAAGTGATGGTGATATCAACCTGTGATGTCCCCAAGAGGCAGGGGACAACTGGAGTGATTTGGAGGGTGGCACACGCCCAGTGCCCTGGGAATTTCCCTGAGTTGTTGTGCTTTTGATCTCTTGCTGTCTCCGAATCATCACTTTCTTCAAAGTCACCTTCTGGAGGGGAGCTGAAGCCCTGTCACTGAAGCAGGAGTGGTTAGGATTTTTATTCTTCCTCTCAGGAAAGCAAGTCACCAACTTAATAGTGCCCTAGAGCTAGAATGCAGCCTTTTATTCTTTAAAGATACCTGCTGAAAGGTGTGACATTGCACCAGGAGATGTGTGCTGCTGGCAGCTTGGCCAATTAATCCAGCACCTTTCTAGTGGGAGCAGAGGAGCTGACACAGTAACAGGAAAATCCATGTGCATCTCTGGAGACAAAACATGACAGGATTGCTCTAGAGAGTGAGACACCAGTGAGGGGACTCTCGTGGAGTCTGGAAGAGCCACAGCTCTTGTGTCTGCTCCCTGTGCTCAGGCAGGCTGACTGCAGCTGTCAGCACAACAGGGAGATGCCACAAGCCTCAGGTGTGCACTGACAGACAGCAAAGTAGGATTAGCCTTGCCTCTCCAAAAAGGGGTGTTCTCCTTTCCCAAAGCTTGAGAGAGGAGCCTGGCCATTTCCTAGTGCCTGCTTGGAGCATCTTTCTGGTGTTGGCTCCTCAGTAGCTGCAGGACATTTTGATTCCTTGTGGCAGGAGGCATCAGAGTAGCCCATGTTCTATTAGGCTCTTTCCACACCATGGATGCTTTTTGAAAGGCTTTCTGCAGCACTGAAATGTGCTTCGTACTTGAAGGGAGATGCTCTCACAAGTAGGTACCCATCAATAACAGTGCCTGTGCTTCCTAATGTTTTCTAATTCCAGTTACTGCTCTGACCATGGCAGTTTCACCCAAACACTCCCATGGCCTGCTGCCATCTGCTTGGGCAGAAGCAATCTTCTCCTCCAGGAGATGGTTTGGAGCTGCAGAAAGCCCTTCTCTCTGCACCGACCACACAGGAAAACTAGGGAGGCTGATGTCACTGAGCGTACATTGATTAGCCTGTGGGAATGGTGCCATAATGGGGCACTGGAGTCCACTCCCAGCCCTTTCCAGAGGCCTTGCCCTCAGCAGTGCCAGGGGCTTTTCTCTATCACCCATACTGCAGGACTCTCCAAACACTGCAGCATGAAGCCAAGCTGTGGAGTTGAGCTCTGTGCTGTAGTAGCCAGAAAGGATTCTCACTGCTCAGTGGAATCTGGATGCCAGCTGAACTCTCCAGCCTGCCAGAAAGGCTGGTTCTGGCTGTAAGGATGCAAAGCCTCTTGCTGCTGAGGAGTTGTCATCACTGCTCCTTGCAGCAGCACTGGCAGAGTAGTGGCATTAATCTACTGACACAACTGGAGTTCAACAGGCTTTGCTTTCTGCCAGATCCTCTTCCCTCTGTAAATCTTAGCAGGAGCTGAAACTTGGGTTGTTTGGGTTTTTTTTACATCTTGCTTTTGTTTGGCTTCTGTATGATTTCATACACACAAACTTAACTGCACTGCCTTGTGCAGCTTCTTTTCCTTTAACCTCCTCTCCTCTATGTGTCTTGGGCATGGCCAAGCTTGAGGCTGTGAAGTGCACCTGACAAGAGGTCCAGGGAGGATCCAAGAGGCCTGAGAAGGATTCAGGAGGTCCAGGGAGACCTTTATTACTCCTGAGGAGCCCCTGCAAAGGGGAATAGTTTGGAAATAGGAAGGTAAGGTCTGACACCATGGGACACATCACTCTTGAGCTGTGCCAAAGCCTGACATTGCCATTTGATATTCAGAGCAGCTTCTCGAGTGTTTCAAATGTCTCCTGAGACTGTCAGCAGTCTTCCCATGAACAATATACATAAATACACTGTGTCTGTGAGCAATTTTGGCAGCTGAAGCACATTCTTTCCAATTTAAGAACATCAGTAACAAAACCCTCCAATTTAGTCACCCACAAACTAGCAATCACACTATCAGGCTGTTAAAACTATTCAGAAGAGACAATGAGATAAGCCCTGAGATCAGTAAAAAGAAGTGGGACTTGAGGCTCTGAAGCAGGAAATCTAAGGGAGAGAGCACGCCAGGAAAGGCTGGAACTGGTGATAGGAGCTGCATCAGATGCACAATTATAAACTTACAGCAGATAAAAACCTGGCAACAAAGTGCCTTACAACTGCACCAAGACCTTCCTGAGGACCTCAGGTCAAAAGGGGTCATGCAAAAAATAGAAATAAGGATCACAATCAGATGCGAGTTCAAAAGGAGTTGAGAAAGTTCAGGTGGTTAAGGTGTTAAGATAAAGGCAGCAAAAATAGGCAAGGTACAATGAGCACATGAGAAGCAAAAGGGCAAAGTAAAGGTTCATTCTTCACAGGCAGTGCACAGTGTACTGAGTGTTCACTGTCTACACAGAAAGATTAATTTCTGATCAGCTATTTAATAACATGGCATTTAATATGAAAACAGGAGCATAGCCAAAACAGGGAGAAATTAAGTTTAAAAATGTCTGGATATTCTAAGAGTGATTGAAGCCATCAGGGTCTGATGACATTCACATTCTCTTGTTTAAAAGAATAGGAAGAAATCTTTGAAGTATTCACTGCTATCTTTGAAAACTCACAGAACATGGACAGGTCCTGGATAGGAAAGCAAGAAAAGCAAATATAATACTTAACATTTTACAAAATAAACAGAGAATTGGAGATTAATCAGTGCAACACCAATTCCTGGAATGATTCTGGTTAGATAAACAATTTATAAGTGCCTGGAGCATACTAAAATGTTAAAAAACAGCTAAGAGATTTGACAAGAACAAATTGTATTGACCCTCTTTACTACCTGAGTACAGATCCTTTTCTCCTTTTCTTTTTCTCATGTAAATGAGCTGATTCACAGTGACATCATGGGTATCAAAAATAGCTGTCAGCAGCCTGGGAACTGCAGCAGCAGCTCTGCAAGAGTTAACATGTCCTCTGTCTGATCCATCAGGACTGCCCCAGGGCCACGGTGGGATCCAGCCTGGGTGGCGTTTTTCCAGCCCCTGAAGTGTGTGCTCTTTACTGCTTGTCTTCTTAATCCAAGAGCAAAACCAGAGACCCAGGAGAGCTGCTTCTTGGTGTCAGGTAGATGGCTGGAAATTTTCGCAAAGGATAATTTGGGGATTTTTTTTTTTTTACACAGCTTTGCCGATTTCTCTGCTTCTCTTGCAGAAAAGAGCAACGGTTGCCTCAGGTTAAATATGGTGCCAGGCTCAGGTTCTGTTTGCAGCAGTAAAGTCAAACAAATTCATTTTCAGGCACCCAGATCAAACTGCAGCCCTAGTAGGTAACCCATGTTCCTGTGGCTGAAAGTCACCTACATTCATGCACGTTGGATGCATCTTTGAGGCAGGGAACTCATCCTGGGAGAGGCCTTTTGGTTCACTGAGCAGCATCTCACAAAATATTACGACTGCCTCTTGTATTTTGCAGATGCAATTTCCATTCTATTATCTTTTTTTCCAACACATTATTCTGCAACAGTTACACAAGGAGGAAAATCTCATCAGCAGTCTGCCACGATGAAAAACTATTTACAATCAATGTAATGTGTGCATTGATTGAGTGCCCTGTAGAGTCCTTGGCTCCACATCATCTCTCCAAAACACTAGATTCTGCCTTTACATCTTTGATGTTGCTGAGATGTGTAAAAATTAATGCAAGCTGACAACTTCTTATTAGTTACACAACTGCAGAGTCTCGAGTGGCTAAGTTATTCCTCCCCGAGTCAGTTGTGAGTTATAGTTGTTAATTGACTCAAATCTACCTAGTTCAGGTACTAGCTTATTAATAATAATAAACAGGGGCTAGAGCCAGGGCTTTTGAGTGCCGTAATGTCAATTTTCATTAAAGCCACCCGCCGTCGTCGTGTTTCCTCAAGCCAGAATCCTTATGTAATCAGAAAACACGTTTCAGGGCAAGTCCCCAACGTTGTGCTCTGTCAGTGACTGTCAGAGCTCTCACTGTGAGGGGGAAGATGGGCTTGCCAGCTTCCTACGTGAGAGACAGAGCAGCCCAGGGCTCCTCAGTGCCTGTCACGGGCTAGGGTCAGGGCACCCCCAGACCAATAACAGACGCTCTCTTTTAACCCCCTCCCTCCCCAAGGGGGAAGAGAGAGGGAACAAGGGAGAGAGCCTCAGCGATTAGAAAAGGAAACCAGAAGAGTTTTCATGAAAATTAAAAGAATAATAATGGAATCTATACAAATATGTAGAAACCCAGCACCAAACCCAACCCCCTGATGGTAATGCCATCACTGTCACCGCTGTGGAGTTGGCACAGGGAGAGTCCCAGACTGGGCCCCATAGCAGACAGAGCTGTGTTCAGGAGCTGGATTCTGGCACTGGGGTCAGGAACACGCTGATTGGAATCAAAGGCAGGATGGACAGAGTCCTCCTTGGTGCTCTGAGGGGGACAACCCCCCCAAGGGAGGAAGAACACCAGCAGCTCCCCAAGCAAGAGCCTAGTCAGGCCTAGCTGGGCCTAGCCTAGAGACCCTCTGGATCCCAGAGCTTTCTATACTGGATATGACATCTATGGGTGGAATCCCTCACTGGTAAGTTTGGGGTCACCTCTCCTGTCTGCTCCTCCCTGCAGGTGCTGCCTTTCCCTTTCTGCACCCCCAGTGTGCTACAACATCCAGCAGTGGCCTTGGGCTGCACCAAACCCTTGGTAGTAACTCTACCCATGCGGTGCTCACTACCTGTGAAGACACACTACTACCTTCAGAACGTGCAGTTAGTGACAAAACCTGAGCTGAAAATAAAATCTCTGAGCAGAATTGGTTTGGTTCTCTTTGGTGCCCAGAAAGAGGCCAGGCAAGTCCCTCTCCTGACAGCCATGGGAGCACGCAGAGCAGGGACCAGGGCAGGAACAGCTTGGGGGGAAGAGGTAGGGATGGGAAAAGGAATGAGATTTATTCAACAAATGCATAAATCTACAACGAGACAAGGAGAGGAAAGTATAAACACACAAGTCTGCCAGGTCAGAATAGGTGCTCAGTGAGGTCACTGCTCTGCAAATTGAAAATTAATGAAGCGAAATATCTGTAGTTCTATATAGCCAGCAGGAAACATTTGGATACTCTCATGGCATTTTTAATGTTGGGGGTTTTTTTTCCCCTGTTCCAATTTATTCACATTCTTGGGAAAGATCTGTCCTTTGGAACATCTCCAAAAGAAAATGATTCTCTAGAAATTTCTTCGTTCACCTTTATTAAAGTTAGCCTCCTGTAATTGCAGTCAAAACTTAATAGCTAAAATCAAATACAGTCTCAAAGGAGTGAGTCTGTAGCTGTGAGGAATATGGATTATAAATGAAATGCTTAATAATAATTTCATCTCTAAACTGATCTGTCTCTGTGATAAAAGCTGAATAAAAGACCCATGTTTGGGAAGAAGAGGAGAGAAGATGAATAAATAAACGAAAAGATAAATTTTTTGACAGTTACTTTGTATAAAATGGGTATTTGAAATTTCTGTATTGAATAGTTTGAACATTTCTGTTGTTCGTACTCAGGAGGTGCGAGTGAATGCCAACAGAAACAGGCCACAAGAAGAAAAGATCTCCAGGGGCACCAGGATGGAAAAGAAGTGGCAGCAGATGCCCAGAGTCTGTACATACAATTTCACACTCAACTTTCACTTTAAGGACTGATTTTAGCTGCACATTTCCATATGAATACCCATGAGTATTCCAATTTGAGTATTTGGGACCTCCTCAAAAACTGCTGTTTAAAGCATTGGAATCTTCCTTCTTAGTGTTCCACTCATGTTATTTTCCTGCCAACAAAGTTCCAGTAAAGAATGCACTCTGTTCACAGAGGCAGGCTGAGAGCTCAGGATGGCCACTTACAAGTGTGTACACCTCAAGTGGCAGTGGTGATGCTGCTTTGGATTCAGCTCAGCGGAGATCAGATTCCAGCCGAACTGATGTCTGTGGGCACAGAAAAGCTGTCCCTTTCCCAAGAGCTGCTGCATGAGGAATGTGGGAGCACGAGGCTCGTTCTGCAGGATTCCTTTGTGGCACAGAGTGTTGGGTATTCAAACGGTTCATTTATGACTATTATCTGTGTGACTCAAGGCAAAAATCTATCATTTCCTTTCAAAATCCAGAGGGAAAAACCCACACATGAGAGATGAGAGGAGATTCCATGGTTTACAGAACACTGCCTGCTCTCTGAGCCACGTCCCTGTGATTTCAGCTAAGGTCAGATTTTACAGCTGAAGTATTAGCATTCTGAAAACTATCTGCCTTATGTGTCTTGAGAGTTGGAATTTAAAAATAAATCGGCTTAGCTTAGGCCCTCAAAAGATTTATCTTTTCAAAGAATGTAGGCCATGTGCACAGGAGGGAGAATTATGCTCTGAGATGTTATTCCCAAGGGATTTGAGGGTCAGGGGAGAAAATCACTCATGCTGAGGTCCCAGAGAAAAGTGCTAATGTGATTTCTACGTTTTCAGGTGGGAATCCCAAGTGAGAGCTGCAGAGTGTGTTACTCTGTGAGGAGAGTGTCCACTTCTGGTGCCCAGTCTTGGAGAGGAGTGTGGAGAGACTTGGGGGAGTTCAGTGAAGAAGAACAATACAGACTAGGGAGGAGAGGTAAGGAGTGCACCCAGCTCTGGACCCCCAGCAGAAGAAGGACATGGATCTGTTGGAAAGGGTTTTCTTCCAACTCTTGACTAATAATAATAATAACATGACTCTTTCTGAAGTCTCCCTTAATAAAGTCCTTAAGAAATGCTCTGAAACACCTCACGAGATGACTCCATCCCAAAGCTGAGCATGAAAAGCTGAGATTCCCCCCCACCATCAGCACCACAGGCATCCTCAGAGAGAGGAACTGCATTTTGCAGACAGAAGCAGGACAGTGTGTGCAGCACAACCACATTTATCCCTCTGCCAAAGTGCTTTATGCCTCTGCAGTGCTGGGACCACATTTGCCTCTGCATGCCAGGGTTTGGTTTTTTGGAAAGAAAAGCCTCAGCTTTCCAGATTAGAGGTGGAATATGTTCCAGCAAACCAGCCAGATGGGCAGATCAGATACACTTCCATCTGTACTGGGGCTAAACCTTAAAAAACATCCCACTTGACAGAAGTTTTGTGACAAACGATTACATCTGTACACTGTGAGACACTTAATGCTAAATATGGGGAGAAGTGTGTGAGAGCCACTGCTGGGAGCTCTGAGTGTCCCTCTTTCACCCAGGGTGCAGTACTGTGGCTAAAACAGGCTGTGTGACTGCTCCAGAGTTGGAAGATCAGGTTCAATCCTTCAAACCTCTTTGATTTGAGGCTTGCCCACAGGATCAGAGCTTGCCACTGAACTTTGGTGGGGTACATTTACTCATAATCGTATAACACTAAAACCACAGACAGTTCTTGTAATGTGTTTTGTGATGAGTGCCTGTGGTTATTCATTTCACCAGTCACATCATATCACAGAAATACACGAGGTGTTTGGCTTGCAGAGAAGCCTCAGTATCTCAGAGCTGCTGAAGGGCAGTTCCCACAGCAAAGAGCCTTCCAAACTGGAGAGTCCTGGAAGCCTCAGCTGTTGCCTAAACTTGACATTTCTGCTACTTCTCATTGCAATCTTTTTCTCCAAGCAGACAGCTGGCAAAATGAATGACAGTTCCTTTCAGTTGCTTCCACAGTCTAGGGAAATGTTTTCCTGCTCTCAAAATCACTACAATGAGAATGATAATATTTATTTATTTGTGAAAACATATTAAAGAGGAAAACCTGTTTTATTCCATATCCATCAAGAGTGAGATCTGAAGGGACAAACTTCCTCAAAACAAGAAATCCCAAGTTTGGATTATCTCCAAGCCACATACAACTGAAAAAATCCTCCAGAAGAATAGAATCAAACGTGGAGGAATAAAGGATTACTGCTGCAAGAAGCCAGCTCCATGAGCAATATGTAACTTGCTCTTAAATGTGTACTATAACATTTGTGTGTCTTTCTTGAAAGAAAACTAGCAGAAAACTATTTCATTTTAGTGAAATTCTTATGTTAGGCAATGCTTTTCAGTTCGTGGGCCAACAATCCTGGTTTTCATTTGACTTGTATTCCTTATCCTGGTTTCAGACAATAGAAGACTCACTGTTTTTCCCCTGTAAACTGCTGCTGTTGTCTATATTGGCACAAGAATCATGATAGCTCTGTGCAGCAGCCTCCTCCTGTGCTCTCCAGGAGACATTCCCACCAGTGCTTGGGGTTGCCACAAATCTGGATTTCAAATTGCCCACAGGTTAGCACCTGGCAGGAAACACTGACTTCTACTCTGTGCTTCTTCTGGGCACGGGGGTGTTTTCTTTTCCCATTATTTCTGCTCCTCACACTTGCCACGGCCCCTGTGGAAATGTTTCCTGGCTATGGAATACTGTCAGCAGGTAGGGGTACCCCACTCCAGCACAGATGGAAAGCCAGCAGTGCCACAGGATTTGCATGCAGCTTGCTCCTGAAGCTTAGCCTCCATTAGCATAGCAAAATGACTGACATAAAATAACTGATTAGAGGGAACACAAAAATACAGCCACCAGCTGCTCCAGCACACACTGCAGTTTGGCAGAGGCCAAAAGGCACAGTGTGGTGCAGCTCTGAGCTCCCCTGGGTCACATCGGTCAGATTTATGCCACATTTATGTCCCCTCCTCACTCCAACCTCCTGCCAGGTAGCTGTAGAGAGTGAGAGGGTCTCTTCTCCAGACCAAGTCACAGCAATGTCACCTGTCTTAGTCTCAACACCCCCTGCTTGTCTGGCTGCAAAGGAATATTGTGGGCTTGTTAATTCTAACAAATTATAAGATTCTGAAACCACAGAATTAGTGTTTTATCTACGCAGCACTGGATTTTATGTTGAGAAAAGGCTTTTTAACAGGCATTTCTCATTTCACTACAGCCAGAAACATCTGCCATTGTGCCACAGACACTAATGCACTTTGACTACTGTGCCTCATTTGCAGCAACCAAATGTTCATGTTGAATATTGAAACTGAAAGAAGGAAAGCAGCAAATGCTTGAAAGTCATCTTGGGTTTTTCTCCTGTATCCTACCGGGCAGACAAGAATGGCAAAGAGCAATGCCTATGCAGAGGGGACAGGGGGATGTCTGGGCTTGTGGATGCAAACCCCAGCATAAATACTGGTGCAGGATGAGAGTCTGTAAACAGGTCAGTTGATGAGCCACTTGTGCTGGATCCACAGGCTTGATTCCTTCATTATTTAATATTATTCTTACCCCAGCGATCCCAAAGCCATTACTGCCAGCAGTGGCTGTTACTAATGTTGCTGTCTTACTGCATGATTTGCTTTGTGACAGTACTGAGGCAAAGATTTACCACATCTCATTTAAATCATCCAGTCTGAGCTGCTCAAGTAGGCTTTTCCTCCTTGCAGTATATCTAAAATACATATCTAAGCATCCCTGAAAAGCTTTGTGAAGGTGTCTGCCTCTCTCTCCTTGTATGAGAGAAGCTAAATGACTGTCTTCGTTAGTCTAATTCCCCTGTGTGTTCCTAATTTACCTTTGACAGCTAGGCTTAGGCAAGATGGATTCCACACTAAAACATTAAATTGCCTTTTAGTCATGTATTCAATGACCCGTTATAATTACCACATGCAAAATAAAGTTCTTCCCAATTTTCTTCTGAAATTAATTACTCTCAGGCATGGGTTGCTTGGGTAATTCATCCCTTGGCATTGGTCTCAGAGCTGTGCCACCTTAGCATAGCCATGCAAACAGAAACCAGTCACAAGAGGGAAGGAGGAGAGATGGAGACCATCAGTGCTGCCTGTGACAGCAGCAGATCTGCTCTGTCCTGAGCCGGCCACGCCAGCGAGGTGTGCCACCCTGGGACAGCTGGGGTGGAGGTGGAGACAGGCAGCAGCACAAGGAAAGAGCCTGCTGGGAAGGGTTCCCCTGAGGCACTGCACCAGCACTGTTACACACAACGAATGCTTCCCCCATGCAATTAGTAAGCATTAATTACCAACACACGTAACGTGTTCTGTCTGTTCTAGCAATCAGCAGGATTAACAGTGACAGCGTATCCCCATTTACTGCAGGTGGAATGGCAAAGATTACTCAGCTGAGACTATTGCATGTCTGGAGAGTTTTACCCAGGACAACTTTACAACTGCCTTGGCTCAAAACAGGCACAAATGCAATTATTTATCTAAAAATAATCATTGCATTGCTTGAAGGGCTGTAGCTGCAAAAAAACAGACCAAGGAAATCCTGGGTGCTGAACACACAGTCAGCCCTCTGGTTTTTGTGCAAGATCTTGCCCTGGCTTGTAAACACCCAACCCCTGTGGCAAAGAGCAGAATGAAACAAGTGCTTGGCAAGCCCTGCAGCAGCTGAAAGGCCAAGTGTGTGTGCAGTGGGTCTTACTGAAAGGTCACCAGAGATGCAAATACAAATCACCTTTAGCATGGGCTGCACTGTTTCTCCCTCTGAAAAACGAGCTGCAAGTGCCTCTGGGCAAACCTCTCGCCTTCCACTGGAGTGCTGAGGGCAGGAGCAGCAGCCAGGGCTCTTCACTGATGGCTTCCTCACAGGACACTGCTCCAAGAGGTGTCTCCTGCCTGGTGGGGCTGTAGGGAGGGTAGCACAGCACAAATGCTATGGTTACTTCAGGTCCACAAATGCAGCTAGTGTACCTTCCTTACTCCTTTCCTGCTTTGCTTTAGCTCTTTCTACTGATGGCTTTTTACTTCAAAACGTGTGTGCTGTCTACATCCCCTGAACTCCAAAAGACCAAGACCTTCATGCCCCTTGTTGTGGGAAGGTGGGGTTTTAACACTGACTGCACTTCACCTCAGCCTCTGCAGTTAATCATGCCTCAGATTAAATCTGGGATGAATGTAGTGCATTTCAAAGAGAGTAATTTCCAGACTAGCTGTTGATCTATTCCCTTGTGAGACTGGGAGGAAAAGGCTTTTTTCTCCTCTGAGGATGCAGTGGAACAATTCCAGCCTCCTCCAAGGCTGAAGGCTGCACAGAAGGCAGCTGCTGGAGATGATAATCCTTTCCCTCCTCTCCCAGCAATCACCCAGTGCCTCTGTTGCACTGTTCCTGCCCCTGCTTGTCCAGCAGTGCTGAGCACCAGGGCTGGACATCAGCCATGGCTCTGCACCTCAGTTTCACCCCACTGCCCACCAGCAGCAGAAGAGCCTTGTGCTGATGGTGCACGCTCAGGCAGGCTGGTGAATCAGCTCGTTTGGGCAGCAGAGGCAGCTGCTCCACGTGCAATCACAGCCAGACACATTCTTTTTAATGGAATAAGATCCTCAGAGATGAGCAGCTCCCCTAATAGTGCAGCACAAGGCAAAGAAAATCGATGGCAGATGGCTGCTGATGTGTCTGGTTCTGACAGATAAACACAGGGAGTGGCAGAGAGACAATAAGTGTAAAATACAAGTTGCTGTTGTGGATTCACCACTTTCTTACAGATGCCTTTAACCATGGGAAAGACAAGGTAGTTGGAGATTTACCCCCCTTAAAAATCTTGATTAAATGTACACAACAATTTCTACCTACGAAAAAAACCCCCTTGGATAAAGTAAAAAGTTTGAACATAGAAGGCTAAAAATATGCAGGAAAAATACAAGATAATATGCCTCCTGTCAGAAATGGAAATAGCAGTCTGTTGTTACTGTAGGTGGGTTTTATTGTCAGCTAAACCACTCGGGATGTGTTTGAGACACGTCTGACAGGCTGGACATGTATTTTAGGCAACAGGCCTGAAATGAGAGCGGAGTGGAGAAATAATTATTTCTGCAGGCCTCTCACACTGATTAGCTCCATTGAAGGGCAATTATCTTTTACTGATTTATTTTATACTTCAGCGCAAGCAAAATCCACTCGTCCTTGTTGATAAGGAGATTAAAAAAGACAAGAATATACAATTGAATATTTGCATGTGTGCACATTCAAGTGCTGCTTTGATTGCAGCATTTTACCATCATGAGTGTTCCAGCAAGTCATGGTCAGGCCAGGCAAAGCTGGCTGTGATGGGAGCTGTGAGGAGTTCCAGGCTAACAGCAGGCTGTGCAATAACACATTTTCTTTTATCAGCTCTTAAATGGTGGTGGTTTTTTTTCAATTTCACAGTAAGTTGTCCTGTTCTTCTCCTATGGAGTGAAGTGCTATTCTCATATGGTGTGTTACGTAACTTTGTCAAATCTATTCTTTAAACTGCACTGGTCCTACTCTTTTCACAATCCACTACCTTCATTTTCAGCTTTAATTGCGTCTGTCAAACAGGTTTCTAGGTATCTATCAAAGCCCTCTTAGAGCAGCTTTTGTTCCTGTAGCTGCAGCTCCCAGCCCTGGCTCTGGGACACACTCCATTACCATTACAAGCAGGGCTTGTACTGAAATTTTCTCTGCTTTTTCCCATTCCCAGTATCAGTCTGAGCGTAGCCCATTCCAGTCTATTTATGAAGTGCTACCACCTAATACAAGCAGCTAAGCTGAAATGTCTGAGAAAAACCCCCCCTTGCTAAGACTTTCATAAGAACAAACTCCCATCCCTTGTTACTCCCCACAGGAGCAACTTTTTTGTGACTGCAAACACTTACCAGTTTTCCTTGTTTATTGCCTCCAGACTTATTATCTTTACAGAAGATACAGATTTCATTAACTCAGCATGTAAGATTTATCTCCTCTTTTCTTTTTAAGTTATCTGTGTGTAAATATTACTGTCCCTGGGGGAGAGTGCAATTGCTTGTGTTGAATTTAGTGCATCCATAATTGCTTCATCTTTGTATTGGAACAAGTGCAGAAGTAAAAAAAAACGAAACATCTTTCAAGGCCTTCACTGCCTGCCCAGAGAAAAGAGGGCACGGGCCAGGGGAGCTCCTCTTCAAGTAATTTTTCCTCTGCTATCTTTTCTCTTTTTACTTGCATTTGTGCATTTGCATTCAACTTTCCTCAGGCAGCTGCTGGTGGTTGGAGACAAACTTCATCCTGTGCTCTGATGTAGCAGAGAGTCCTGGTTTGAGTGAGAACCAAACCAATTCTGCTCAGAGATTTTATTTTCAGCTCAGGTTTTCTCACTAACTGCACATTCTGAAGGTAGCAGTGTGTCTTCACAGGCCGTGGCTGCTGCCAGCAGCGACAACACCCCGTGTTCAGAGTTACTACCAAGGGTTTGGTGCAGCCCAAGGCCACTGCTGGATGTTGTAGCACACTGGGGGTGCAGAAAGGGAAAGGCAGCACCTGCAGGGAGGAGCAGACAGGAGAGGTGACCCCAAACTGACCAGAGTTTCATTCCAGCCCACAGACATCATATCCAGTATAGAAAGCTCTGGGATCTGGAGGGTCTCTAGGCTAGGCCCAGCTAGGCCCGCCTAGGCCCAACTATGCTCTCAGCTTGGGTTGTTGTTCGTTGGCGTTCTTCCTCCCTTGGGGAGTTCTCCCCCTCAGAGCACAAAGTGGGCAAGATGACCTATGGGCATGATGCAATGTCCCCGAGGATCTTTTTTCCTGTGTCTTTAGTGAGAAAAGGTTGAAGGAATTGGAGCTCAGCCTGGAGAAGACAAGACTGAGGAGGGAATGGCAGCAGTCTTCCCAAGTGTGCAGGGCCCTGGAGAGGGCCGGTGAATAAACTCTTCTCAGTGAGCACTGTCCAGAAGATGTATTGATGGGATTCTGTTGCTGGAGCTTCACTTAGCTATCAAGAACCTCTTTCTAATAGTAAGGATCATTAACCACTGGAAATGTTGCCAGAAATGATTTAGGTTCAGTTAACTCCACCCTGGGCAAAAAAAAAAGAGACTACAGAAGCTCTGAAGATCCTATTTTACTATTAATTCATTTGGACTGGGCACTGTGGCTTTCACAGGGGTTCAGGCTGGATGGCTGTTTTAGTCTTTGACTCTGTGTCACTGTGGAAATGAAGACAAATTAAGATGCCTGTTTCTTAGTCCATAATTCAACATAAAACCTGTTCCAAAACCTCATGCCTGCACAAAAGCTACAGCAGCACCAAGGCTGCTCCTCAGCCAGAGCCTCTCCTGGCTCTGGTTGGATTGCAGAAGCAGAGAAGGGCTGAGGCTGAAGATGATCTAGTGCAACCCCCCTGGTCAGCAGGGTCACCTAGAGCAGCTTGCCCAGGACCTCTCCTCCTACTCCAGATGCTCCCACACCTTCCTCCTCCTGTGCTGGCCTTGGCTCCAGTGTGTCTGTGTCCCCTGGAAGCCCAGCACCGGACCCGGTACTGCAGGAATGTCTCACCAGTGCTGGAGACAGTGACAATGTGAGAAATAATCAGAAACTTGTAAAGTGAGCCCAGAGTTTGAGGAGAGACTAATTTGTGTGAGGCTGACACAAGTGTACTGCTCAGTGCATGGGCTCAACCAACTGGGTTTAACTCTGGTGGCACCGTGGTTCTAAATCTGCCTTTCAGCAGCTCAGGAGGAGTGAGAAGATCCTGATTGCTACTGCACAATGCTTCCTGCTTTCTGAGAATAAAATGGGGTTTTTTTCATTATTTTTTTATTAAATGGACTTCCTGATTTTTTCTGAACTTCCCAGTGGTATTATTAAAAAACAAAACAAAACCCAAACAAACAACACGTTAATAAAAACTCATTACCTGAAAGGAAATCTTGCTTCTCATCCAATATTGAACGAGCCATATAATCAGACACTAAACTGCAGTGTCTTGCCTGGGGGTATTTTACATCATACATCTTATATAATACCTCACTGCAAGAACACCTTCCTCTTGCCCATCCCAGCAACACACTAGATGTCCACAGAGAATGTTTTAGGAGTTTGTAAGCCACTTACAATTGAAATGACAAGATGAGTTCCTAAATGATGAGAACTGGCTGAAAAAAAATACATAAAAAACTTGAAGAGGATCCCAAAAGCAGACAGAAGATTACAGCAAGAAAATCCTTTAGACGATCTCTTTTTAAAAGTAGACAGGAATGTTTCATTTTCTTGCAAGGATAAAACATTCTTTATGCTGCCAACCCAACATACGAGCTATAAAAATAATAGATATTCTGTCATCCTCTCTGGCTATGCCCCAAAACACAAGAGTTGTAAGAAGAAAGGTACTTGGAGCTGAGCCACATCTGTGGTATGAACATCCCTCGAGACCCAAAATATGCTTATGAAAGAAATCCAGAATGAGTTAAAATACTATAAAACATTTTGTAATTCCATTTATGCCCTCTTAAAAAAAAAAAAAAAAGAAAAAAAAGAAAAAAAAGAAAAAAGAACAGAAAAAAATGAAGAAGATAAGTGTTGTGAATTACTGCTAATTCAAATCACTCCTTAACAGGAAAGCTTTATTGTTTTGAGAAAAGAACATTCACCCATAAACAAAATAAAGCATCTGCAGTAGGGGACTAGCTGAGAAAGCAGACAGTGGATAAAGCAGCTCCCTGGAGGGTGATAGTGTATTGTAAATTATTTACCAGAGACCTCTTTCTCATGGAGAGGAATGTATCCTACTCAGATATGAGCCACGTAGTGGATTTTACTAGTATACATTAATATGAAGTGTATAATTCCTTAGAAGTGCTTATTTTCCTTTATTTGCCACAGGAGTCCAGGTGACTAAGTCAGATGCTCTCAAGCTACCTGAGATGAAACCCATCCATCCCATCTTGCTGCAGAGTCTTTATGTACTGTAGAGATGGTGACTACTCACACATACATTAATTAGTGTCTTCATATCACCACTAATGAGGAAAAGATTTGCTTAAAGAGAAGAGGGGAGCACACTGATTCTTTAGCATCCATTATCACTGATCACCACCACTTGCCTGGCAGGACACATTTACCTAAAACATTCTTTCTTACATAAAGGTGTAACTTGCTTCTGGGAAGGAAAAATTAACCCCGAGGGAAACCCCATAACTCAGACTATCCCAGGACAAGACTGAATGAAAGGTTGGTCCCAATGACATCCTCTCTCTTCCTATGATCCAGCTTTCAGTTCCAGTCCTGGAAAGACTGCCAAAAATTTGACATAATCTTATATTTCTCTAAATGCCTCAGACCAAGATGATGGTATGTGAGACAGAATAGTAACAAAGGGGCTGGGAGAACTAAATGGAGAGAGGAACAAAACAAAACATTTTCAGTATTATTTCCAAGCTTTGCATGTTTCTGGGTGTTCCTGCACTGCAAGGGAATAGAACACAGAGTAAGTGCTCTTCTGGCAGGATGGATGGAGAGGCACAGAAACTCTCTGCTGAGACCTAGCCACAAATAGAGAGCAGAACCATGCACTCACCCCTCTCATCCAGCTGCACAGAAACACTGCTTTGAAGGAGCTCTGCCTTCTCCAAGGATTCACCCTTCCTAGACCTCACAGCAGCAAAGGGAACAGAGCTTCTTCACTCCTCCACAACCACAACACAAGCTGTGGAGCAAAAGCTTGAGGTAAGGCTGTTAACATAAGGCGAACTCCTTCCCAGGCAGTGGGAAAGCACAAGCCTTGTGTGCACAAACTGGGAGCCTCCTGCATCATCAGATAGGCTGTCAGGCACTGGCACAGGCTGCCCAGGGAGGTGGTGGAGTCACCACCCCTGGAAGCGTTGAAGGGCAGGGTGGGTGTTGTGCTAGGGACGTGGTTTGCTGCTTTTTTGGCAGGGCTGGGAATAAGCTTGCACTTGATGATCTTGAAGGTCTCTTCCAGCTGAAATGGTTCTCTGATTCTGTGACAAGGGTGACACCCAGGTGCTGCTGAGGATGTCACCTCACCGAACTCCAGGAATCCATGCTGTTTCCAAGGGGGATGAGGTGATGATTCTACACTTCAAACGATCTTCGCCCTACACGTCTCAGTGGTCACAGCAAAGTCAGCAGGGCAAGGATTCCAGCAAAGCCCTTGGCTGTGGTGACAGTGTTTTGCAAGGTGCCAGCCAGCCTGCCGGCCAAGCCCTTAAGGTGGACTCCAGGTCCCTCTAGCGGCTTGGGAAGAGGGGACAAGACAAGAGGGGTCTCTGGAGAAAACCCTCCTGTGGTTTTTGCGAGCAATGTGGAGCCAAGCATTTTGGAAGCCAGACTAAAGGGCTCTGAAACCTCCTCAGATGTCTGAAACTGTTGTAAAACAGTAGGAAAAGAGTGAAAAAACCCACCTGGGGAGCCTGAGGTGGTTCCCACAGAGGCCACTCCAGTGTTGCTGGAATATTTGAAATTTGGGGGGACTGTCTGCCACTGCAGAGCCATAAGTTAAAGTCTTGGCAGTGTAGGAAAAGCAGCGTGGGTTTCTTTTTGCCCAGCTTCTAGTCCTAAATATTCTGTGTAACATTTTCTATATAGAATTTTCCTTAGATCCCAGCTAGAAATCTATTTTTATGTAAAACTGGGGATTTCCACAGAGCTCTTAAAACTGCAAAGCAGCTTCCAGGCAGGGCTCCCAAGAAAATCCCAGTTGGCAGCAGCAGAGCAATTTATTGCTGCTGTCTTACTTAGAAGCATCTACTGCAGAGAAACTCAGCTCTTGTTTTAATCAAGAAAAGTTTCCTGTCATATTATTGTCCAGTTTGTCCTGCAATCTAAATGCACTTTTCCTCCCACGTACTGAATTAACACTTCATCCCTAAACCCATTTTGCCTCACGCTCTGGTAGAACATTGTGTCCAAAGGACCAAGATGGAATAAAATGTACCACCAAGAGCCCCAAAGAATCAAATTAGTGGAGGATGGATGAAATGTGCAGTGTTTTCCATCTCCCTGACACTCACAGGGGAAGAACTGAGTCTGTGGGGTATTAGGAAATGTTGTGCTAATTGACATTTCAGCCTGTCTGTGACATTTGCTTTGGCAGTCACCCATTAAATCACAACGTGCCTGGGCAGGTCTTGTACCGATGTCTTGTTATTGTCACAGTGCTTCAAGTATTTCATCTGGAGTGTGCCACAAGTCAAATTGCTCCATCTGCTCACAACCTTATTCTGGATTCTTTCAGATTTGTTCTAGTAGTTTCTTTTTTTTTTTTCTAATATTCCATAGCTTTTCTAGCACATCTGCCACACTCTGCTGGAAGCTTTGTGCAGTTGCAATGGAAGCACGAGAATGTTAAGAGAATAAAATGGAAAATAACTCAAGAATATCTTCATGTGTCACTAGGCACTCCTTGGACTAGGAGATCTGCAGCACTGGAACCCTGGGTAACCTCAGCACTGTAAGAAGTTACCGGTTATGTTTGGAGTGTGGAGAGGAATCAAAGATGAAAAGACATCTGCAGCAGGGTAAAATGAAACAGCAGTGAGAGCTTTCTTAAGAAACAATTAACAGAGGCATTAAAAATATGCAAGAGTCAGACAAAAAATGAACAAGATGAAAAGCAAGTAACTTGGTCTGTGTAAAAATTACTAATATATGTATCTTGCCCAGTGGTGCTTCAGATCAGGTTTGTCTTTCTTGGTTTATTTCCCCTTCTTTTCTCTTTTTTTTCCCCACCCTATGTGGTTTTTCTGAGAGCTATCTAGGAAGCACATGACTCATGGTTCACCAGCAGAAACTGGTGAAGATGCCAGGGAAATGGAGAAGCCTCAGAGCAGACAGAAGGGTTTGAGGGCATTTCCCCAGGGTGAGGAGCAGCCCTGGAAACACAGGCACCTGCACACACAAGCACAGCTTCAAAACATTGCAGCAAACTGGTTTTGCTTTTAGTGCCAGGAACACAGAGAGGAGCAGAGGGATTACAAACTTGAATGGGTGACTAAAAATATATGGGCAGATGGGAGAGTATTAAAATCCATGTTGCCTATTTTGGAACAGATGGAGACTATGCTATACAACTAATATTTGGGGAAAATACTAAGCTGTGCAATTCCCAAATTAAAGTGTAAGTACAACAAAGCAGGCAGGAGTGTTTGTGTCAGTAATCAGATGCTTTTAGAGGCAGTATGTTAAAAAAAAAGAAAAAAAATGTAGTTGAACAACATAAATCATACTTTCTTGCAGGTGCTTAAGCTTTGGCAAAACAAGGACCCTAAACACCTGTGTTTAATAAAAAATGGGACAGTCTCATCTACTTTTTCCTTTCAAATCCACTGCTCACTGATTCAGAGCTTTCCTATTAGTGTTGCAGGGTGGTTTTATGGCACTCAGCCTGATAGCAGTACATTAAGATGGAAAAAAAGATTCCAAATAATTAGTTGGCCAAATGTCAGGAGAAGCTTCCTGGTAATGAACTCTTAGGTTATGAAATGATTCCCCACTGGAAGAGCAGGAACAGCATCTCTCAGGAGCCATTTGCTGTGAGGCTGGGAAATAACTGGTGTAATGTCACTGTTCCTCTCAGCCCTGTGCTGTACAGCTGCAGTTTCAGACTGAGCTTCAGCGCAAGTGCCACTGAATTCTGAACTCCATAAAGATTCCTCCACGAGCTCTGGTCAAACCAGGCTGGAGCACAGAGTTGGACTGGCTTAAATCAGTGTAAAACCCTCTTCTTTGAGCCAAGGCCACAGATTGAAGCTGGGCAAGCTCTGGTGTTTGTTGCCCAGGGGTGTCTTGGAGGTGTTGGGAATAAGTGTGTGCAGCTGCTTTGTACCTCTCTTCTTGGGAAGAGAAAACTCACCTTTCCAGACCACCTGAAAGGGAAAACCTGACAAGATCAGTGGAGGGTTTCCAAGGCTTCTCTGCAATAAAGGACCTGATGGAGTTCTGTGTCCTTTCAGCATCCCTCCCTTCAGCCAAGGTCAGCACACGAGCTGTTGGTAGGGGTTGGGCTCTGCCAAAACTCAGGATGTATGGCTTGTACTCAGCTCATGGAGCAATGCAGACACTGGGGAAGGTCCTCCAGGCATCATGCACCACATTCTGCTGCTGCAGGATGAGAAGCAGAGTAAGGAGACAATGAGAGACATGATTAGGAGAGACATATTGAATTTGACAGCCATTTTTAACTGAGCTAAGATAGCTAATGATGACTAAATTACATTAGAAAGACAATTCTCTCTTAAAGTCCTTTGGCAAGCACATGCTGACTTCACATGGAATGCACTCCCAGTCCTTCTGTTTTGTACTGTGCACTATGAAGCCATTTTCCACCTTCTTCATTCCATTTTTTTTGCCTCTGCAGGCAGATAAGCTGACAATGATGGTTTGCTGCTGTAGTTGATGGGAACTGCCTGTGGGTGATCCAGGACAGCCCAGCCCATGCAGGTTTGCTCAGTTACCAATCAACTCACAGGTATTTAGTACCAGAGGTGAGCCCTGCCTCCTCGTGTCTGTTCCCTCCAGGTAAGGGGTGCTGCTGCTTTGGGTTACTCAGAAGGAAAATGTGATTTTTATTTTGAAAAGCAGAGAGGTATGGGGGGGTTTAATCAGAATTATACTCTAATTTGTTAGCAGAAGGTGTGTAATGGGAAGCATAACAAATTTTAATTGAATTCTTTCTAAATCTAGTTAGATTTTGCTGTTTATTTAGTATTTTTTAATATTTTTTTGAGAGAAGTTGTATACTATTTGGGTTTTTATTATTATTATTTAGGTTGTTTTGAGCTAAGGTCTTCTCAACCCTCAAAAAGGTTTACTCCCAGGATAGCTTTTGAAGTTAGTAATACTCAAATGTAAATTAGACCTGAGTTGTTGTGGGCTCAGAAGCACCAGTAATGACTCTGAGGTGTCACCAACAAATCTGGTAGACAGGAGAGAGGGGAGTCTGCTTCTCACTTGGGAAGTTGAGGTTGCTGAACTGCTCTTAAGTAAACAGTAAATTCAACCTCCCCATCACTGTTAGTAAGAAAACTAAATGTGCTTTGAAAACATCCCTGCTGGAACTGGGGGGCAATTGTTCCCAATACATTTAATTTCTCCAACCATGCACAGTTTGAGCTGCAATCAATTCCAACTCCTTTTTGGGAGGAAAAAATGGCTCGAGCTGTTATTAAGAATACTCTGAAAATCCTAGTTTGGGCCCCATTGCATTTAGTGTCTGTATTTAATGTATATTTTACATATATTAAATGGATTTGGAGAAAAAAAGTCTCCTAGAGCTGTGCAGCAGCCACCTGGAATTAGAAGGGCTAGAGACAGTGGATCTCTTGGAGCTTGTACCTAAACTATTCCAAGTCAGAATAGGCCATGACATTAAGAATAAAGCAGCTGGCAAATGCTGGAGCCCCTGTTTGGTGAGTAGTGCAGCACTGGGACAGGTTTGCATCCAAGGGATGTGTGAAAAGCAATGTTGATAAACAACTCCTTGATAAACAGCTGCTAATTAAAGATACAACTGATGAACAGCTCTTTTCTACTGTAGGTATGTCTGTCTTCCTGATCCACTGGAAATGTGTGGAGTTTGCAAAAGGCTTTTCTGAGATAAAGTTGGTTTTCTCCATGTTTATTTTGTGGCTCTGCTGCAGTGACATCTCTTTATTCCCACAGAGTACAGGTGGGTCATTGCTGGTCTGCAGCTGAGCTGTGGAGGGAGAGGTCACCTTGACAGGTGTGTTCTGGAGCAGGCAGGCTCCACCTTCTGGATCATGCTGAAGAACTTCTGCTCAGAAACTAGCAAAATAAGAGAAAGGAGCTAATGAGCGAGTAGCAATTAAGCTGAGGTTGATTTCAATCTCCGGGTGATATGAAATGTCACATTAAACAAGAGGAAACTAATGCAGACAGCCACTCAAAGCCATTCTTCTAATCAAGGAATAAATGTGTAGGTGTCAGTCGGACACAATCAATGCAGAACCACAAGATTAACCCTTTGAGTGGCTGTTCCATCCCCCGGATGCAAACCTGAAGCCGAGTCTGTGTCCAAAGCCACAGAGAGAGAGGAGCTGCTGCTGTCTCGGCAGAAGCAACGGCTCCGGCTGCAGGAAAGACTGAGAACTGCACACTCAATAGAGCACTTTGCAGCCAGAAAACTGGATAAACTGAATGTATTTCTATAGTTTCAAAGTTTCGTGGGTTGTTTGCGTTTACAGGAGGCCAGGATATCGTTGCCCAGTTTTCAGAGGCAGGAATTGAAGCAAGGATGTCCCTGCAAGGGCCACAGTTCCAGGCACGTTACAATGACTGGCAGTACTTAGCATGACTGAGGGGATAAACTGAGGATCCAAACCAGTGCAGGATCACCAAGGGGGTTCTGGAGATGATGAGCTGCAAACTAAATGAACTGCTAATAGTGGTGTGGGGGAAATCTGTGTGCATGTTGCTGCTGCTGGCAGCTGCTCTTCCAGTCTGGGGAGCACTGTGATGCTGGAAGCAGAGCCGGAGGAAGGGTGGGTGTGGGTGCCGACTGACTTTTTAGTTCAGTCCTTTGTGTGGGTTTGAGCCCCTGTTGGGGGTAAATTTGTCCCGAGCTCTTGGCCTGGGACTGAGCGGTGCAGTTATTTTTTTGTCCACGTGAGGGCAGCAACACCTAGAAGTTAATAAATGAGGAGCTAGAGGGCGGATGCAGCCCCAGTGAAGTGCGAAGGCTCTGAACACACCGAGCTGCTCTGGCAGAGGCAGCCTTTGGCCTTTGCAGCTAGTGAGGAATAATATAACAATGTACAGGATAAACTGCAGCCTCTGCCTAGTCCTTAGGGCCTGAGCACATCCTCTGAAGAGCTACTTCAAACAGCAAATGCCATTTCAGAAGTTGCCCACAGCATCCAAAAGGTGGCCAAGCCTAGCTCTGCTTATGTGCAGTAGTTCAACACCCTAGTCTGCCAGGTGAGCACCTCAGTAAGTCTCTACCCTGAATATTGCTGGTCCTGAGGCACCGAGCAAAAGCTCTAGTGTTGTTTTCTTTGCCAAATTTTAATTCTTTCAAGGGAAATTAATTTCTGGAAACTGCAAATATATGAATCCTCATCCTTTTAATGGATGAAGATTGCTCCAGGTTCCATCCCCTTGTGTGCAGGGCTGCTAAATCCGTTGTCAGCAACTGTGTTTGCTCATGGAGACATCGACTCAAACTTTGTGACTAATTGGGTTGCTGCCTACATGATCAGGGAGCAGGGTTTGGAGGAAAGCAGGAGCAAGACTGAACCCTCTGGTATGTGGATGTGGAGGTTTACCCTCCCCACACACTAATGCTTGTTTTTTACTTCTAGATATCTGCTCCTTTCCAAAGTAAAAGAGCAGGAGATCAAATAATTCAGTAGCAAACAAAGTTACCAGGAACATTCTGGCTGGCATGTTCAGAGTTTTAATGCATTAATGGCCTGCAAGAGCAGCTACAGAACAAGCTCACTGTCTATTCAGTGTGAAAATATTGTTACTACTTCTTGTTTATTTCTGTGCTTGAGGATAATGACTGTGCTTCTGCAACACCCTTTCTGATTGCAGTTTAATGGCAAGGCTCTGGGATGAACCCACTTGAACCATGGTTAACACGGGACAGAGTGGACTGGGTAAGCGTAGGACACCCCACGGGTTCCTCCTGGGCAATGTTTCACTGGGAATTTGTAAATACACTTGTAATTGTGCACTCAGAGGAGTGCTGAAGTGTGTGCATCATGTGGTGTATCATCTCAGATCAATGGCCAGCATGAAGGATTCCTTCCAGGCTCTTTGCGCACTACAAAAGCATTCCATTCTTCAGCTGCAGTGTGATTTCTCCTCTTGGAGAAATGGAGTCCCCATCCCTGGAGGGGTTTAAAAACAGTGGGCTGCTGGAGAGAGATGTTGGGATCAGGTTGGATTAGAGCCTAGAGGTGCAATCCACCCACAGTGATTCTATGATGCTAAGGTGACCTGTGTCCCCAGAGCCTGCTCTGGGCAGTGCTGTCTGACCACAGAGGGTAAGGACTCCAGACCAGGGAGGGACTTTCTCTGGCCTGAAGGTGGGTGAGCTGGCACAGCTCTTGGAGCCATGCTTATCCCCTCCCTCTTCTTCAACCCAACTGTGCAGAAAACCCTCCCATTACTGAGGAGGTGTTTTGTTAGTGCTGGAAAAAAAGCATTTTAAATAGATTTAAGTAATAAAATACTATTATGCTGCACTTGCATCCTTTATCTTGTGGTTTATGACCTGGACAGGACAAGGTGCTCATTGCTCCCTCCAATTCTCTTAGGCTTTTGATTTGTTTGGTGTTGGTTTTTTGCCTCTAAAACAGGCTGTATTTATAATATCAGTATAACATTTCAGCTGTGGGTGGAGCAGAGCTCACAGCCAAGAGACTTAGCAGGAACCATGTGAATAATGACATGCAGTGGCATGCAAACCCTGCTCTACCTTTTCTTCTCAGCATTTCACACTGGAGTTCATCTGTTGGCAGTTGTTCATTTCGTGTTACACTGTTTACTCAATTCCACAATACAATCTGCTGTGCTCTTGCTAGTTTAGGGTTGTTTTCTTTCCAAAGATGAATCTCATTCTGTCACTTTTTATTTTTTCTAGCCCTGTTTCTGTCCAAAGGACCCTTTTAGTTCTTCCTTTTTCTGGATTTCCAGAATGTCAATAAAAACAAACTGTTTCATGAAAATACTACTTTTTTTTTTAATTTGTACTTAAAAGTTCATGGAAAAAAAGTAAAATCAAGTTTTAATGTTGTTTTTTTCAGAACAGCCAACCCAAGGTGATCCTGGGATTCATCTTTCTGCTTCCCTGCTCCCCCTTCTTCTCCTCAAAGAAAACCCCAAATCAACCCAAAAAACCCCAAACAAAACAACAATATTAAAGGTTCTGAAAGTCTAAAAGAAGCAGAAATCTCTAAGCACGGGTAAACACATTTTCTTTGATGCATTAGGGGAAAAAATATCAGGTTAATTGACATTATTATTCTCCATTTGAAGGCCAGCTTTTTATTATGCATTAATCATCCTGTTGATGGGTGTATCCAAGCTGTGTATTCTTGGAGCTGTTAAAAACCAAATCCTACTGCAAACTATTCCATCATTTTTTTCAATGATTCCTTTGTATTGTTAATGAAATATCAGGCACCTGATTTTCTTCCAGTGCTGTTGAGGAGAAGGAGGTGCAGTGTTATCTCTATGTTCTCATGAGAGGTGAGTCCAGAGATTGCCCTTAGGCCCTGGGAAGCAAGTGCAGGGCAGAGCTGCTGGTGGCACCCTGTATAGGGTTTGTGTGGGGAGGTTTTCTGGGGGGAGTGGCTTCTGAGAGGAGCTGCTGGAAGCTTTCCCTCTGATGGAGCCAGCTGGCCTCAGGATGCACCTGCTGCTGGCACAAAGCTCAGCTTATCAGTGGTGGCAGCACCTCTGGGATAAGGTGTTTAAGGAGGAGCACGAGTTGGTGCACAGAGGCTGGGAGAGAACAGCTCTGCAGGCACCAAGGTCAGTGACTGAGGAGGTGTTAGGTGCTGGAGAAGATTCTCCTGCTGAATGATCTCCCTGTCCTTGGCTCAACCCTGGAGCATTTAGTTGTCTTTTACTAGGTGAGGAGGGAGTGGCTTTGGTGGGCACCTGCCCCTCAGCCAGTGCTCCAACTCTCCACTCCAAACCACCACCCTTGGCTCCTCTGTCCCACGGGCTCCCTGAGCTCGAGTTATCCCTGGGAAAGCTGTCTGGCCAGCCATTGTGGCAGGTGTGTGATGAGGGAGTCCCAGGTGGTGCAGGCAGGAGCCACGTGAATGCTGAGAGCACTGGCAGTGGCTGGGAAGTGAATGACCTTGTACCCTGATGGAGTTTATTGGTGTGGTTATAACCCATGGTTATTCTCTCCCAGGGATTTACTGGCCTTGGCCAACAGCTGACAACAGCAGCTTGTTGACTTTGGCAGTGGAGCCCGAGTGCTCCTTGTTTGAAACCTGTTGAGGTCACTTGCCTTGAGATGGCTTGTCTGTCTCAGGCTGACTCCTGCTGGAGGAGATGCCCTTCAGTTGCTCTTTCCTGAGCAGCCTGCACCAGCACAGAGACAGCCCAGAGCTGTGGGAGTGGAAATGCAGCCCTGGGATTGGCCTGGCTTCTCCACCTGCCTGCAGCCCAGGAGCCTTTTGAGGGTGATGAGGTGTGTCTGCCAGCAAGGGTGGGAGCAAAGGTGACTAGGAGCTACCTGGAGAAGCCCTGCCTGCTTGGGAGGGAGCTGGATGCATGGAGGGGAGTTGACTTCAGGCAGTACAGTACTGGGAGCTCTGTAAGGCTTCCATCACCCTGTGTTTGCTCATCCCTTCACCCAGCAGTGCTCATGGTAAGGCACTCTTCTGAGATCAATTTTCCTGTGGGTGCTACAGAATCAGGAAGGTTTTGCCCATCCTTCCTTGGCCTGGAGAGTTTTGGCAGCAGGAGCTTTGGTGGGCAGCTGAAGCTCAAGCTGCCCAGGTCCATGTGAGCATGCCAGTGAAAACATCTGTAAGCTGCACCTTATCTGTTCTGTGACTCATTAGGCTCTGTTAATTGCTCCACTTAAGCAGCCCTAGCTCCCAGTAAAGGTGAGGCAATTGGAAACGCTGCCTTTGGGAAGGAGACCTGGGGCAGAGCCAGCGCCCCAGACAAACTCCAGCCAGCAGCAGACTGCCAAGTCTCCTTAAGCTGACAATGGCTCCCTGGAAGAGGCCACAGAAAGTTGCACTGTTAGTCATCAATGCAGGTTTTGTGTGTTTGCTGGTGTACTTCTTGAAAGAGCAAAAAGGGGAGAGACTTGGTAGGTTGGAGGTTCGTGGTCGATTGCCCCAGCAAGAAAATGCCATCCTCCAGAGACTGGACAGCCTGGACTGGAACATCCACAACCTCTGTAAGTAAAATGCCATGCTGCTTACCTCTGAGGGCCAGCTTTCTGGGGGAGAGAATAATAGATAGCTCTGGTAATGCTTGCTTGGGTTTCCCTCTGCTTCCCATCCTGATTTTGATCTCTCTTTTAACTGATAATCTTGGAAAGACTTGCTGGCCTCTCTATGTGCACACTAACCAAGTGCCTTCCACAGACATCACAGTGGCTTTGTGCACATTAGACAAAACGTGCAGCTCTTTTAGGAGTGCTGAGTAGTTCTGGAGTTGCTGTGCCACATGCTGAGCTCAGGTGGCCAGTAGTCCTCCGAGGACTCGTGTTTGCAGGCTGCTTTAGAGCCATTTGAAAGAAAAGCTGAAGTCTTCAGTCCATAGTCATGAAATCACCTAATAGTTGAGGTCGGGAGGCACCCCTGGAGGTGATCTATTCCCAATCCCCTGCCCAAAGCATGGTCAGGCTGTCCAGGTCATCAGCCAGCTGGGGTTTGAGCATTTTCAAAGATGGAGACTTGGCAACATATCTGGTTTACCTGTTTGGTGGGGTTTTTGGTTACTCCAGCAGTTGAAAAAAGTAAATGTAATTCCCTGTAGTTCAGGTTGTGCCCACTGCCTCTAGTCTAGAGACTCTTCCTCCTCCTTTGTTAGTCCCTTTCATTAAATATTTGTGCAACAACATCACAGATGCTGTAGTCTCATCGTCACCTTAGGGGCTTTTCCTAGGATCTGCTCCAGTCTGTCCATGTCTCTTGTGTTGAGGAGCCCAGGAGTGCACAGAGCACTCCAGGTGTGGGTTACCTCCTTCCACCTGCTGCAAAGGGCTTGTTTATTGTGCTTGCCTTCAAGAACAATATCCTCTGAACAGCCTCACACAGTCCATCTGGGTCTTAGTCACACTACTGTGACCCTAGCAAAGCCTAGCAGAGTTTAGGGTTCACCCTCTTCACATCTTTCTGAGCACAAGTCAAAATCTTCCAGTAAACATTTAATGAGATGGCAAAGGGCTTGTTTGCTCTCTTTACTTTCAAGAGAAATATGGAACCAACAAGATGAGCTAGATGGGAGTCCCACTGTGGATCACTAACCCATGACTATAACTGAAGCACAACATGATGGAAATGATTTGATCCTGATTCAACCAGTTGTGTTGTCTCCCAGGCTTCTCCATGGATGCCTGTGCAGTGTCCTGCTCTGCCTGTGTGTGAGAGCAGAGTCTGATGCAGGGAATTAAGAAATGGGATGCTTAAAAGCTGCTCTCCTCTAGGAGGGAGAGTCTGGTGCTACTGCCATATGAACACCCATTTGGCTGCAGCCTCCCTGATCCCTTGACCCTCAGTGTTTGAGCTCCTGGCTCAGTGACAGTGGCAAAGGGTTTCTCAGCTGCTATTTATAACCAGCCTCTCTTTTTTTTTTTGGCAGCAAAATCGGTGGATTCGTTCCGTGAAAATATAAAGCAAATAGAACGTGGCCTGAAGCTGCAAGGGAGCTCCAGCAGTGGAGTGAACAAAGGCAGCAGTGTAAAGGAGGAAAAGAAGATTGTGCACCACCTGCTGTACCCAGACTCAGCTCTGTTCAAACGCTGGGGGGCAGAGCTAAGTGAGGAGGAGCAAGCTGTTGCACAGAAACTGTTCATCAATTATGGGTATAATGTTTACCTCAGTGACCACCTACCCCTGGATCGACCTATCAGAGACACCAGATCTCCCAGGTGCAGTACAACCCTCCCTGTCCCCAGGCAGACAGCAGCTCAGGGCAAAGGGAGCTGGATTGCTCTGGGTTCAGGGAAACTCATCTGCTGACACATCTCACTTTGGGCCCTGTTGGGTTAGGGTTGGTTTTTTGGTTTTCCTTGTCAAATCTCAGATTTTCCTTATCAAATCTCAGATTACAACTCAGCCCAGAGTTGTAATACTCCAAAGATTGTGACTCACCAAGTCCCAGCATAGAGAAGGCACTAAGAAAAAAGAATGTTAATTAAAATCGGGACAGAACTTCTAATTGTCAGGAAAAACGGGGGGAAAAAACCCAACATAACCACATTATTCAGAAGATATGAGACCACCCAGTCTGCTTACACAGTTTCAGCCCCAAAGGCAGGACACTGAAGCATTCTTTCTCTTGCCTTTACCTTATGTAAGCCCCTTACATGGTGTTTTTTAAAGCCCCAAAACATAACTGATGAACAACTAAATCCCTGCATCAAAAAATTCTGTCCTTTTTTTAACAAAACACTTGTTTTTCTTAGCTGTACTGCAGACTGCTTATTAAAAGCTGATTAGAAACCAAACAGAAGAGGTGGCTGGAACCAATTCTTGACTGGTGAGGGAAGATTCAGCAACTGACCTAAATCCTTGGCCTTCTTATCTTTAGTATTGTAGGCAAGGCACTCTTATCTTTAGCCATAAAAGACCGGTGACCTTGTTAGTTTTCTTTTATCCATATTTTTCTCTCTGTTTTCCCTTAAAGTTATCAAAGTCTGAAGATTAATGGACAGCATAGTGGGGTAAACACCTAGCATATTAAGAGATATATATAAACAGACCACTTCATAAGAGGAAGCTTAAGGGATTTTTTTTTCTGGGAATTCATTGGTTCTTAAAGCCAATAGATAGAGCTATTTTTTAAACAGAGCTGGGATATTATGGGACCTGGCACAATTAGTCATTAAAAATCTCATTAGGAACCTGTATTTGTTAAAAAGACAAGCATGACTTTTTTCTTCTATGTAGTATGATAAGATGTGATTTGTTGCAAGACATAGTGGTAAGCATTACAGGAATTAACTGGTGTAATGGTGGAGGAATGTCATAGATACACCACAAGCCTCCACCTTTTAACCTGTAATTGCTTGCACTACATCTGGAGTGTTTGAGAAAAGGGTGTGTGGTGGCAGAGAGGGTTGGAACTGGGCGTGAATGGGAAAAGGGGAGTTGTCTTGCTGGCAACCCTCTGGAAGACGGAAAGAGCAGGCTCTGCAGCTGGGTCCTCAGTGTGCTGCTGGGATGGATGGAGCCAGTAGAGGAGACAGCAGCAAGTGGCCCTGGACTGGGGGTGTCCCTGGGGCAGGGTTGCAGAGCAGAAGGTCAAGGGAGATGGGCTCAGTGTGAGCCAGCCCCAATGTTTTATGTACACACAACAGGAATTAAATGAACAACAAAACCTGAATTTAGGAATTCCTTTTTTTTTCCCCACTCTTCTGCTGAATTTCATGATCTGTCTGAAGCTAGACATCCCAGTTCTGCCCTCTTGCAGTTGCCTTGCTGAGTCTTTATGGAGCCTGTGCTGAAGCTGTTTGTCTCCTGCTACAGCTGCCAAAAGAAAACGTATCCTAAAGACCTTCCAAGCCTCAGTGTTGTGCTGATCTTTATGAACGAGGCACTGTCCATCCTCCTCCGTGCCATCACCAGCATCATCAACAGGACCCCTGCCCACCTGCTGAAAGAGATCATCCTGGTGGATGACTACAGCTCCAATGGTAAGTGGCCAGGGAAGGCAGGAGCCCTGCTCATCTGTCACCATTGTCACACCAACATCAGTGTTCGTCTGGGTGCTCACAGAGTAGGCAGCTGGAAAATAAAGAGTGAATTCAGTACAGGGAAAAAAAACCTGAATACCTTAATAGCCTAAAAAAAAGGCATTTAAGAAGATGATGATGCTCTGCAAGTATTTGAAGAGGTTAAAAATGGAAGTGGGAGAGTATTTATGATCACTGGCTCATCAGGCACAGACCAAAGTAAGAGTCTGCTAAGAAATTATCTCTATAGGTATCTGAATTATTTCCTTGAAATATCTGTCCCTGAAAACGGGTGTCTTGGGTTGTGGGGGGAGCAGTGAGTGCCTTGCTGCTCTTAAAATGAGCTGAACAGTGTTGGAAAGTCATCCATAGGAAACATTCATTCTTTTTTATTGAAAAGTAAGCCTCTTGAATTCACGAGTTGCTGTATAGTTGTATTGCAAACAATACATGAGTTTTACTTCTGGAACTGGGAGAAGCTAGAAACCCATTAGCTACATCATCTTCCTCATTTCTTAATACTAACACTTTTTTTTTAATCATTAAAATGTGCGGGCTGGTTTTAGATGATCTGAAAGGACCTTTGGAAAAACACATCAAAAAATACAATGCAAAGCACCCTGGGCTCCTGAAGATCATCAGGCACCAGAAAAGACAAGGCCTGACCCAAGCCAGGGTCTCTGGCTGGGAGGCATCAACTGCAGATGCTGTAGCAATTTTGGATGCCCACATTGAAGTGAACACAGCATGGTAAGGCTCGGGGGGCTCTGAAGGGGAGAGAGGGAGCACAGGGATTGTAGCTGTAGCTGGGACAGGATCCCATTTGTGTTTCTCCTTTCTGGCCTGCCACCTGTCAATTACCACCAAGGCAGTGATTTCTGAGAGGAAGAGGGATGCAATTGTTTGAAATAAATAGCAAAGCAGGTAGATAAGAGAGCAAGCTGCTTAGTGAAGAGGAAGAGAGAAATGCCTACCTTCTCTCTGTATTTGTTTTACTTCTAGGACAAAGGCTTCATGCAGTGAAGCATAAGGATGATGTAGGTTTAGTTCCACTGCCAGTAGCTGTGTCCCTTTTAAATACAGTAAACAGCCATAAACACCCAGTGACTTTAAATTGGTTTGATTCTTGTTCAGTGGCCCTGTTCTGTGTGGAATCTCTTCATATTGTCTCCCCTCTGGGTTGTTGAAGTCACTAGCTGACTGTTGTCCATGTTGTCTCACTTTCTGGGAGCAAACTTCTCCCAGCCTTTCTCAGGAGAAAGCTGTCTCTGTGGTCCATATCTCTCTCTGTCTTTAACTTGACATGAACTCATGTTGTGACTCGAACTCATGAGGAGGGTTTAATATTTTCATACTAAACTTGCTTATTTGAAGATGCATGGGATTTTGGGTCAGAAAAGTGACATGGCAATATACTGAATGACAACAGGGGCACCATAAAGCAATGGCAAGATACGGTTGAATCACAATGCCAGCAAGATTCACAAGGCTGCTCTCTGCATGCTCACCATGAAGATGCTGGGCATGCCTTGCTGGGAAGGGATGTGAGGGTTGAAGCCAAGTCAAGTGTGTATTATCTTCAAACTTCATGTTTCTTTATAACTGTGGCCACTCCTCTTTGAGGTTTATGAACACATCCTCCTTGATAATATTCTGTGAGCCTTAACAGCCTGAGTTTTAGAACAGATGGTGAAGCTTAGTATTGCTTGTCAGACTTCTGGTTTCCTTTTTGTCAAGCTGAAGAGGCTGTGCTCTTTCTGTGTCAGGGCTGAGCCCATTTTGTCTCGGCTGCAAGAGGACCGCACGGTGATCATCTCGCCCGTCTTCGACAACATCCGCTTCGACGACTTTGAGCTCGTGCAGTACTCCGTGGCTGCTGATGGCTTCGACTGGGCACTCTGGTGCCTCTATGAACCCTTGCCAGATGAGTGGTATGCCCTGAAAGATGAAACAGCTCCCGTCCGGTGAGTGTGGAGAGCCTTTGAGCCTCAGCCAGAGGACCCGCTGTCCAACGCGGAGCCTGCGGGAGGAGGAGGGTGTTCCACAGGTGGTGGGATAGATGCCTACACAGCACGTTAGAGCTGCCTGGGTTTGGAAGTGTGAGTGCTTTACCAGCCCTGCAAGCCTCAGTGCGCAGGGTAGTGCTGCAGCCTGTGCCCTGTGCTGACCCTGCTGCCACATTTCCAGGCAATCCCCAAGTCACTGGTTTTTCCGTCTCGTGTTCCTCAGCTAGGAGCGTGGCAGCAATATTTATTGACTCTACAAGATAAAACTGTGGCCCTCTTCCACTCTTGACCAACACTATGGAGTGAATCATACCTTTTCTGGACAATTGTGTGCCTGAAGGTGGAGTCCAGTTGTGTAATTCCTTTGGAGATGTTGGAGTCACCCATGACTGTCATGATTGTGGGCAGCCTATCTGTTGTGTGTCACACAAGCATAAGACGTGTACATGATGGCCACAGCTGTCATACCTCAAGCTACCCCTCCCTGTTAGGCTCAGGATCCAATACTCTTGCTGCTTTTCCTGACTCCTTAACTTCTCAGATGGATTTATGTATTCAACACAAGATAGTTGCTGGTACTGTGATACCAGCAGCCACCTCATGCTGAATACAGGAACCCATTTGTTTCCTTGTTCTGTGAGGATGTGAGTCAGATGCTGTCACCTGTCCCTTTGCTATTACCAGCCATCTGTCAAGCAACCTTAAAACAACACGAGAGAAAAGATAAGATTTTTTTAGTCCTGTCTTATTTTATTATCTTTATGTGGCAAGGGTTTGTTAGTGAGAGTGGCTGCTGTGAGAAGTGGGGTGGGGGGTTACCCCCACATTGAATGCACTCTGCTCCAGTTGGCTCCAAAACTGTTGCTTCTTCCTAATTTTAATTGTTTGGTCCTCCAGGAGCCCATCCATAATGGGGATTCTTGCTGCAGATAGAAAATTTCTGGGTGAAATTGGTGTACTGGACAGTGGAATGCACATATATGGGGGAGAGAATGTGGAACTTGGCCTGAGGGTAAGACTATTTTTTTTCCATCTTTCTGAAAGGCAGTGAAAATAGGTGATTTATTTTGAAAGCACTTGGGTCCCTAGCATGGGTTAATATATCAGAACAGTTCTGCCAGGGGAAATGGGCTGAAGGTGCAGCAGGGGAGGGTTAGATTGGATATTAGGAAGGAATTCTTTCTTGAGAGAGTGGTGAGGCCCTGGAACAGCCCAGGGAAGGGGTGGAGTCCCCATCCCTGGAGGTGTTTCAGACACAAGTTGATGTGGTGCTTCAGGACATGCTCTGGGGACAGGCATGGAGGGGGTGTGTGGTGGTTTTGGAAAGGTCAGGCATTTAGGGTTGTTGTGGTAGGTTTGCTTGGACCGGGTGATGCAGGAGGTCCTTACCAACCAGGATTGTTGTGTCCTCTTTCCTGTGCCCAGGCCTGGCAGTGTGGAGGCAAGGTGGAAGTGCTGCCCTGCTCCAGGATCGCTCACCTGGAGCGTGCTCACAAGCCCTACCTGCTGGACCTGAGCGTGGCGGTGAAGCGCAACGCCCTGCGCGTGGCCGAGGTCTGGATGGACGACTACAAGGACATGGTCTACTTCGCCTGGAACATCCCCATGCAGGTCACTCTGCTGCTCTGCTTCACCCAGACACCACGGCTCACAGACAGCAGCACGTGTGCCCACAGGCATCGTGCTGGTCAGGAGATGCTTGCGGGAAAAAGGCAATGATAATGTTGCTGGGTTAATAATTGTGGGTATGGATGGCATCCGAGAGCCATAATCACAGATATGTTCCTCTCGGGCTCAGATCAAGAGCTTATCTTAAAGAATATAAAGTGAAGTTGTTTAACATGCACTTAACTTTTTTTATGGCAAGGAGGGAGTGTTCTAGCTGGGATGTTCATAATTATGCATGTAAAAGCATGTCTTTAGTGACGTGGGTGTCCCTCAGTATCTCTATTTGAAGTTCAGTTTTGCTTATTTAAGAGAATTAATTTACTCTTCATCCCATACACAACAACATTTGAGCTCTCATCTCTGCAGCCCAAAATTCTGCTATTCTTTTCCTAGAAGAAAAAAGGGGAAAGTGTTCTAGCACCCTTGGTAGGTTGAAAAATGGCCATAATGGGAAATTAATACATTTCCTTAAATAATAATCTAGGTCCTTAAAATTGCAGGATTTTTTTCTCCTCTTGAAAAAAGTACTTCAGTACTTCCCAATATGATGTAATACTTTTGCTGCACAAAGTATTGAAGATATTGTCAAGATCAAGTTTTTAGAGCATTGCTAATTTGTTAAAAAACAAAACAAACAAATACCTGAATGGATTTTGCCAGCCTGCACTCCAGTGGCTTTATGGGTGTTTAACAAAGGAAGGACAGCCTCCCACCTCCTTGTGCTTGCTTGAATAGATATTAAAGAAACAAAACATATCATGATATAGCATAAACAAAAACTTCAGAGCAATCCACTCCCCCTCCCAATTAATTTTACTGTGAACATTTGGATTTTTCCACCTGAAAATGGATGACTACATCCAAAACTGGCTTGAGCCTGTTTGAAACTCCTGAGCTGACATATTCAGGCCACATCAACTGTAGATTGATGAGCATCACAGGCAGCAGGCTATTGATCTGACTGAGGTCATTAGCAAGCTCTTAGTTTTCATTTGCATCTAGATTTCTTTGTCAGCATGGAAAAAGAAAACTTTCATAACCATATGTAACTTTCTTATTTCTTATGTTTATGGAGTCATAACATGTTTTTTTCAGTGCTTTATTGGCAGTTCTAGACAAAACATATTCTGAGGCTTAAAAAAATGTATATTTAAATATGCTATGAATAGACAATCTGGATTAATAAATCTGTATTTTCCCTAGTTTCTCAGGCCACCTTAATGCCCCGAATTTAATGTTCTTGCAGAATTCTGGAGTAGACTTTGGAGATGTTTCTTCCAGAAAAGAGCTAAGGAAAAAACTGAACTGTAAAGGCTTTGACTGGTACATCAAAAACGTGTACCCTAATTTAATATATCTGCCCAACATCGTTGGCTATGGAACAGTAAGTACTGGCTTGCTTTAGTGAGCTATGGTACAACTCATTAGCTCTGCTCTTGTTGTGAACACTGTTTTGCACATTTTGAATGTTTCCTAAAAACTTTATAAAGACTTTTACGTGTTTTTAATGACTAGAAAGCTTTCAAGATTTTTTTTTATTAGTTTCCTGTCTAGACTTTTTGAATCAGTTTATTTTGTATGTACTGATGGGAGCACAGCAGTACTTTTGGAAAGTGTTTAATATGTTTTTTTACTTTATTACATACAAAACTCATCTCTTGCCCAACAAGAATGGATCAAAAGCTTCTTGTAAGGGCCTGGATGGATTCAGCTGCTCCAGGGGGAGGGGAGACTGGGCAGCAGGGAAAAGAGTATCCAGAGCCTGGCACAGGCTGCCCAGGGAGGGGGTTGAGTCCCCAGCCCTGGGGGTGTTTCAGGGTCATTTGGATGTGGGTTTGAGGGACATGGGTTAGGGGTGAACTGTGCAGAGTAGGATGAATGGTTGGACTGGATGATCCCAAGGGAATTTCCAACCTGAATGATTCTGTGGCATGATGTCAATGAGCCTTTGGAAGATTTGCTTTTGATTTCATTTTTTTCCTGTGATGACTCATTTCTAGAAAGGTAAAAGTGAGATTTCTTTTCTAAACCCATAGTGTATCTTCCACTTCAGGCTTTGTTTGCAGAGCTCTGAATAAAGTAGCCTGGCTCTAAAATAAAGGGTGAGGAATTGAAAACAGGATTGCTATTCTTCATGATAAATTTCCCCTTCTGTTCTGGCAGATGAAAAACACCCTGAAAGAAGACATCTGTATTGATCAAGGCCCTGTCCCTGGGAACACACCAATCATGTATCCCTGTCATGCATACTCACCACAGGTAAGGCCAGCAACTGCTGGGATCCTCACAGATGAGCTGTTCTCAACTGCTCCTTCCAAGCCTCCACAGGGCCCTGAAATGAGCACTTCAAAACTATTATCTCTGTGCTATTTAAAGGGAAGTATTAACCTTTATTTCATTCAATTCTGCTCCTCAGTGCAACTGCCAACAGAGCAGGTTCCCATGGAGATAGAAGTGCATTAAACTGAGGCTTTTGGTTTAGCCTTGCCAAAAAATGTCCAAGAAAAATGTTGATTTTGATTGATCTGGTTGATTAACAGAAGCTCAGTGTGATGAATGGGAGAGATGAAGCTCTTCCTTACACCTCACTGCCTGTTACAGAATGTCTTAGACTGGCAGAGACCTCCAGAGCTCATCCAGTCCAACCTCCCTACACATGTAGGGACTTCTCCACCTAGGTCAGGCTGCTCAGAGCCTCCTCAAGCCTGGCATTGAGTGTCTCCAGGGATGGCACCTCCACCACCTCCCTAGGCAGCCTGCTCCAGTGCTCACCACCCTCACATTACAGAACTTTTTTCTAATATCCAACCTAAATCTGTCCTCTCAGCAGGAGAGAAGCTAAGGGTTGCCATTCAATTGTAAGCATCTTGCTTTTTTTCTTTGGAAAAAATAGTTGATTATGGGTCAAATACACCCTGGTTTAATTACCGAGAGCTGTGATTGCTGGTGCTGTGCAGCTGATACCTCCTCATAGCCATTTTGGAACCATCTGCTGCTGAGATTTCCCTGCAATCTCAGGTGTGTGACTGCTCTCACCTCCCCTTGCAGCTCATCTACTATCAGAGCACTGGAGAGATGCTGGTGGGAGGCCTGCGAGCCCGGCGGAACACGGCTGATAGATGCCTCACAGACCCTGCAACGGGGGACCTGCCAGTCCTGGAGCAGTGTGACATAGCTCTGACTAAAGGCCTCAACCTGCTCTGGGATTTTAAGCAGGTAGGTGGATTTCTACATCCCCATATTTCTAAAAGCTTTCCCTCCGTGCTGAGTCCTTAGGTGCTTTCCTCCCAGAGCAGCTTGCAGCTGAATAACGTTGCCTCTGTTTCAAGACTAGTAGCTGCTGCTGCAGTCACCCACAGGGGAAATGAGTCTTCAGGGATGTCAACCAAAGCCAAGTGACCAGAATTTATCCAGTTCTCACTCATCTGAATCATGGCAATTTACCTGTCCATCTGTTTGTTTTGGTGGAATCAACTGGTTCAAGTCTTTTATCTGAGTGGCTAGAAAGACTCGCTCTGCTCAGCTATCAGAGTCTGGCCAATGGGTCTGCAGGTCCAGGTGCTTTTGATGAGCTGTCTACATTGGTCTGATGTCTGACAACCTGATTTCTCCACTGTCCACCAGCTGTCCTCCCACCCTTCTCATAGGACCTGTTGGAAAAAGTGAGATGATGCCTCATGCTGCTTGCTCTCTGGTACCAACTTCTATAACCACACATGTCACATCATTCTTCCTGACTGGAACGTGGGTTCCACGGTTCTGTCCCAGAGAAACCAGGACACTTACTCAGCTAGTCTAAGGTGGATACTGCCATGGCAGGGCAAACAGGCAGCAGTGATAATGGTAGAGGGAGAGGTGTGAGAGGAAGCCATGCAGCCTCTCCTTTCTCAGGCAGCCCAAACCTTTCTTAGCTTGATGTAATTAACAATTAATATGAAAAACTGAGCAGGAGAGAAGTCTTGAGAGGAGCTGAGTTGGTGAAAAGACAAAGGCTTCAGTGATGTGCATCAGATACCACAGACCTACATGGTCTCCAGCAACCCCACCAGCGTGGGCTCTCCTTATCTCCAGTCTGGTCTGTAACCACCAAACTCAGAAAAAGGTACAGGTACATTTTCTGGAAGGTACAGACCCACCTTAAAAGTAAACCTTCAGTTCCTTGTGTGTGCATCAGACATTATCACAGTGAATCAACTGGCTGCCTGCAGGAGTCAGGTGAGATCCTGTTTGCTCTGGAACCCAACCCCTAAAGAAAATCCTCACTTACACCGTGATGGGTTGACTTCATCCCACCCCACCCCCTGCACACGAGTTGATAATGAAATATTAACTCAGAGATAAGGGATGGATATTCTTACCTATTATCTCCCCTCTTTCCAAGCAGGATACAGCACTAAAATTCAGTCAATTTTTTTCCAAGCTGTAATAAAAACCTGAACTCTCAAATACCCCCAGCCCCCTGAACTCTCAGAAGTTCACAGTGAAGAAGTTTTTTCTCATGTTGAGGTGGAACTTTGTGTTCCAGTTTGTGGCCATTGCCCCTCCTCCAGACACTGGGCACCACTGCCAAGAGAAAGGGCCAATTCCCCTTCTCCATGACCCCCCAACCCTAATATGACTTGGAGAGAGAGCTCCATAAGTTGTCAGGTGTCATTAGCCTGAGGGAAATGCAACGTTCTTTTGTTCAGGAGGTGTGACCTACTGGTGTTTCTCAGGCACATTTGCAGGCCAAGAGAATGACTTCCTAGGTGAGCACTAAGTTTATAAGCCTACGGCTTCCCCCCTGTTTCCTTTCCTTTTGTAGGGATCAGCTGTAATCAACAGGAGCACCAAGAGATGCCTGGAAATCACTGCAGACAACCCAGCTTTCTACAGACTGGTCATGCAGAGCTGCTCAGGACAGAGGTGGAACATCCAGCACACAGTGAAGGACTGGGGGAAGTCAGAGGGCCTGGAGCAGAAGACATAGCAATGAAAGCATTGACTGGAGGAGATTTTCCCCTAGAAACTGTTCATGGTGCAGCACTGAAAGCAGTGGCTGCAGGAGTGTGTTTACATGGCATTTCTTAGTGTGGCATCACCCACCTGAGCTTCCTCAGTCAGGGGAGGGATTCTCTTTGCTCTTTCATTATGGCTGGAAAGCAGTGCTTGCTATCTGAGAGTGTTCCAACCTACTCCAGCTGATGCTGGCCTCTCTGCTCATTGGCAGGCCACTGTAAGGGCTCTAACTTTCTAATCCTGGCATTTTTGGTTTGATGCAAAGACTCAGAAGAGAAAAAAAAAGTGGATCTGATTTCCTCGTGTACAGAGTTTATCTCGGGCTGAACTGGACTGTTTTCTTCCTCTTGTTCTTCAATCCCTGTAATTTGCCTGGACATGATTCAGTTTCTCAGTAAAGTTTATTAGATTAAGCCACGTGCCACACAAAGGCTCTTTTATGTTCACCTGTGTGAAGCTGGTTGTTGTTTGCCAGCCAGCTGGCAGGATGGATCAAATCCAGTCAAGGCCTTGGAAACAAGGGGATCCAAGTCAGTGTTTTCCACTGTGCAATGCAGTAGTGTCTGTGTAGAAGAAACTAAGTGAACTCCAGCACAAGCTGCTAAAGGAGTCAGCTTCCAGGTAGAAGAGGGTTAGTTGGCAGAGGCTGTCCTACTGAGAGCAACCACTACTAGGACCTGAAGGGAGCTCCTGTAGCTTCCACTGAAATTATTTCAGCCCAAAAGTCACTTTTATCGAAGCATTTTATCTGAACAAAGTGTATTCAGGGTTTGAATATTTGTTTGAATATAATCCAATATGATTTTGGCTTTCCTTTCTAGTTCTGAATTTGAGGTGAACAATCTGGCCCTGGTATTCAGGACTGGAATTGGTCAAGCTCTTCTTAAAGGAAAGTCTTTGGTCCTTAGAGTGTATTTTCCTGATCTTCAAATTGATTCTTAGATGCTGCATTTTAACCAGGTTAGATTAAATCAGCTGGAATGGGGAGAAGAGTCTGTCTGGAGATGGGGAAACCAAATCAAAGAACAGAGAATAATTGAATTTTTTAAATTTTAATTAATCTGGGATTTTAGTTCTGACCAAACCATGTGTGCTGGAACTGTAATAATCAAATCAGAACAATGCAAACCTCACTGCTTCCATTCACGTGTTCTTGCCTGACTTGTTCTGAAGTCAGAAAAAAAAGTAGATTTCCCTTCTCACTTCCCTTCCTCTGGTGAAAAACAACACTTGGGAAGCATTAAGTGCATGTGTTATCAGTGGGGTATTGCACCCTTTATCAGCATGGGCAATGTTTAACCAGAAGGTAATTTAGATTGTACCTGTCCTGGGACAAAAGCAAGAGTAGCTTATTAGGCACAGGTAAGTGTGGTAGAAAAAGTACCATTTTCAGAAAGCTGGAGGATTTACTGCTGGTTTCACCTGTTTGCCACTCTTCCTCTCCTCCTCACAGCACGTTTTTTCCATTCTCACTCAAGACAAAAGTAGCTTTCTGGTTTGATTTGGTATTTCTGGGCTTTATTCACCCTACTCAAGCTGCTATCTCCCTGTTTCCCTGCACATCTCTTCCAGCACAGTGTGTTTGGTGAAATGCTCAGCAGACTGGGAGCCTCTTTCCCCTCTGAGGAGAGGATATCTGCCACTTGGACAGCTAATTTAACCTCAGTAAAACTGCTCAAGCCTGAAGACTGCAAATGAGATAGAAGGACCATCAATCACCCAGGGTAGATCAGGGTCACATCCCTTGTGTGTTGCACAGAGACCTTCCAGAAGATACTGTCAATATTTCAAGGCAAAGGGATGCAGAACAGAGCCACATCCAGAAAAGACTGGGCCAAATATGACACGGGGAACCTCTGCTTGACAGCTGCCCCTCCACAGGGCTGCTCAGGTTTACTCCTCAGTCTCCTTCAGGCTTCTGATTTCTGTGTCTGCCAGGCTCCTGGGGGGCATAGAGTGGGCAGCAGCTTGAGGGAGATTCTCCTCCCCCTCTACTCTGCACTAGTGAGGCTACAGCTGGAGTGTTGTGGCCAGTGCTGGGCTCCCCAGTTCCAGAGGGACAGGGAAATACTGGAGAGAGTCCAGCAGAGGCTGCGAAGATGCTGAAGAGGCTGGAGCATCTCTGGTGAGGAAAGGCTGAGAGCCCTGGGGCTGCTCAGCTGGAGCAGAGCAGCCTGAGAGGGGATCTGTTGATGCTGCCAAACACCCAAAACACCCCTGCCCTTCTGTGATTCTCTGATTCTTTGCTCCTTTGTCCCTAAAGTGCCCATCTCAGCCTGCACTGAGGGCCAGGTTCTGGGACTGCCATGCTTCTGGCATGCGAGTCAGTTGATTTAAGAAATAACATACTGAGCTGCAATCTGCTGTATAATTATACACTTAATTAGATTCACAGTTTGTCACCTATGTCGTGCTGTGACAGGGCTTGGTGCTTTTCAGGAGGGAGGAAAAAAGTTCTTCTGCCTGTAACTTAGAAAAGCTTCATCAGGGTTTCTCCCTGAAGGTGAGAGTTCCTTTTAGAAGAACCTGCAGAACAGATGAAAGCTGAGGCAGTCCCTGTTTATCAGATATCTGTGGTTAACACCCCCCAGTTAAAAGTTTTACCATCCAAGCTCAAAGGTGTGTCCAAGACCTGGGAACATCTTTTATTGTGTGAAATATCAATATTTAACAGTGTGTTGTTAACTGTGCTGCTGCTCGAGGCGGGTGTAGGAGGAGAGAATGATCCTCAACTTTTCCTTGAGTCAGGGAGGAGTTGGGGTGTCTCACAGCTCTGGACTGGAGCTGAGCACCCCAACAGGGGCTGGCAAAGCAGAGTTCAGTGTTAAGATGCCATGGCAGGCAGTGCACTGGGAAATAAGAGATTCAAAGCATGGATTTCCCAAAGACAGGCCAGCTGCAGCAAAAACATCTCTAAGGGGATGAGAAGGCAGCAGTGTCTCTGCTGTAAAGGTGCTGACCTGGGACAGGTGAGGGTACCTGTTGCCAGGACTCTGATCTACTTTCCTCACCTTTCTGCCCTGCCTCCAAACCAAAATAACAGTGAAAAGCTTCACAAAAATCTGTCTGTGTGCTTGTGGGTTAATTGGTTGGCTGCCTTTTCTCTTTGGGGAAACACAAATTATTTTGAAAGAAATAAAATAATTGTTAAAAAAAAAAATAATTAAAAGTAACTATTTGCCAGAGGAAAAAAAAAATCAGTGTGGACAATTTTCCTTGTAAAGAGAGCTCCTGAAGCCAGGCTTTGCCTATCAATGCTCCTCAGTGACCCTGCAGCAGATCTGACCTAGAGGGACAGCAGCTCAGAGCTGGAAGAGCAGAAGACCAAGGGAGAGAACTTGCACAGTTGCCTTGCCACGAGGAAAACTTCAGCCTGGTCCACACCCCTCAGGTGCCAAGGAGTGAACCTGCTGGTGCAGGTCAGTCAGAGGAAGCTGCTGTCCCTGCATGGTAACGTTAATAATGTTGCTGAGATTTATTGTGACCCTCTCCAAGTTGAAATGCATATCCCTGCTAAGCTTTCCCAGGTTGTTTGTGTTTTAATTGAGAGGCTTTGTTACTTGGTGAGGGTGTTTTCAGTTGAGGGTCCTCTGTTTGCATGCTTTTAATTAAATCCTGGGTAACATCATTTGTTTTTTAGAAACTACTAGGAAGATCACTGACAGAGGAAAGAATATTGGCAAATAAATGAAAAATGATATTCACCAAGAGTGAAGATAAATAGCGTCAGGGAGATGCAGTGGACAAAGTGGAGAAGATTTGTGTGACATACTTAGGCTGTGACATATTTAGGCTGCTTCTAATTAATTATCTGCCTTAGGTACAACGCAATGGAAGCTTGCTAAAGTGTGAATGGCAGGCTGGAATTTCCATGATGCCTCTGTTTTCTAGGGATTTATTATAATTTATCCCTGCTGATCTCCTGCTAGAATTCCAGCTCTGCTGCCTGGGGTAAGATTCATCCAGCAAACACCAGCTGATTCCCTCCATGCAGGGTTACACATCCTGCTGTACAGACAAAAACATGCCTTTTGAGCTCTTAAAAAACCATTCCTAGGGAATCTTCTTTATCATTAATCACATGAACTTGTGTGGTAGCACTGAGCTGATTGTCAAGGATTTTAGCTCCTGGCCTCAGCACCCGATGTCTAGAGAAACACTTCTGAGATTAACTTTATCAAGTGGCCTCCTTATCTGTCTCTTAATCCTTTATTCTTTACCCCATTCTCTTTTCCACGTAATTATTGGCAGAGCTCTCCGAGGGAGAACTGTAAAAAGATGTGAGCTTTAATTTTCTGCTGCTATTGTATTAAAATGGGAAATTCTATATATAAACTGAAAAATATCTGAGAATGCAGCTCTGTAGAAATGGGGCTTGGATGGCTGTGGTGAGTTTTATTTGCTTTGAAAACCTGGGCAATTTTTGTTAGACTAGGATGGAATGGCATCAAATTCCAGTGTCATACAAAGAGTGTGTTTTTCTGGCTACTCAGGTAATGAAAGTTCTGACACTCATTCTAACTGGGATAAAATTAGACTATTGACATTTTCTGACTTCATATTCTGATCACAACCTGTGAAAGAAAATTCTTTTGACTTGCTAGAGCAGTAGAATGAGCATGAATGGTATTTTGGTGTAAGCCCAAACAAAGTTATATTTTCCTATTTTATTCCGTTGGGTATATCCCAAGGTCGTGATACTTGACATGTACTCTACGTAATTTATTGAGAAGTAGGACAATTAAATATCATGTCAATAAAAGGTGTTAAACTTTAAAGTTGATTCCCCAAACGGATGATTTGATGCTTATCTTTGTTTCTTTCAAGTTAGTATTTTAGGTGTAAAATAACATGTTTATGTGCACTTGCATTTTAACATTGACTGCTGCTGCGAATTCTGTTTATTGCTCTGGCTCAGGGCAATGTAAACACATTTCCTAACAGTAATCACTGTGTTTAGAGGCATAAACTTAAAGAAAAGAACAGAGACTGCCCTTGTTTTCACAATAAGAATATAAAGTCTGCTTCCTAGTGAGCATCCTGACAAAGCCCTTTTCTTCTTGGTTATTTTTAGGAAGGATGAATGAACTTAAATATCACAGAAACCCTTCAGCATGTAGCAGACTAGGCTGGGCTGACACGAGTCCAGAAGCAGTTGGAGAGAATGGTGGAGCATGTAGCTGCCTGCACTTGACCCATGGACCATGCCTCCGTAAGTCTTCTTTCTGGAGTGTGGATGAAAAGTGTCAGTGTGGAAAGAATGATGCTAGTGTGGATGAAAAGTTCATAAATTAGAAGGAAAATAAGTCTGGATAGACAGGACCTGAAAAGCCTCTTGGCTTGCCTAAGCTAGTCTCCAGCTCTGGCTCCCTGTGGGCCCTGATCTCGGGCTGTAGCTGGCAGCAGTGAGTGGATGCAGCTGCAGCTCTGGAGATGCTCCTGTGGCTTCACACACCTTGGGTTTGTAAAACCTGCTGGACATTTACTGGACCCTTGGTCAGTTGCTCTTATGAGTCTCAGAGCTATTCCTGGTGCAGTTAAACTGTTCCGTTCAAACGGCTGGGTAAATAAATAAATAGTGAGAGCTATTAAAATGATTCCGGGAAAACAAGGTAAGAGTTTAACTCTGTAATTGTAGTTAAAATGCAGCTCTGAAGCTGTGCAGTCCAGGGCTTGTTCCACCTTGCCAGCTGGTGAGCTACAGAGTTTGATGTTCTCTCTTCTGTGGCAGTGCCACTAGTTTTAATGAGATTTACCTGCTTTCATTAAAAGTGAAGCCACTTAATCCTTAAATCCTTTCAGAGTTTTAAGTACCTGCTTCTAGCTATTTATTTTATCAGCTTGTTTCAGCAGCTGCTGCTTTCATCTCAGTCTCTCACTTGTCTACCCAGACAGGCTGTCCCAGGGTGTCCTTCAGGCTGCTCTAGGGTGCCCACTGGTACAGAAAAGCTCCTTGCTGCTTTTCTTGCTCCTGTCTCTGGTGCTCTTATCATGCACTGGACCATGCTGGTTCCTGCTTTGTTCTGTGAGGGTATTCCCAGCAGTTTTCCAAAGGCCTCAGTTCCCTGGCTGCTCAAACCATCCTGGTCTTGTGATGCCCTGAGGGGCAGCTGAAGAGTGACCTCTCCAGCAAGGAGACACTGGGACTGCTTGGTCTGTCCATCCTTTCCAGGCTGTGTGCCCAGAGTGACCTGAGGTCACTGGTGGACATTTCACAGCACAATGTGGCTGAGACCAGCTCTGTGGCCTCCATAGCACCCATCCTTTTCTTGCCCTGCTTTGCGTTCCCACATCACCAGCAGGGAGTCCACAGTCACAGAGCTTGAAAGTAACCTCTGGAGATTGTCCAGCTCCATCCTCCTCCTCAAAGCAGCTCCAGCAGGGTGCCCAGGACCATGTCCAGTTGGGTTTTGAATATTTTTAGGGATGGAGACTCCACAAACTCTCCAGACAACCTGTTCCAGTGTTTGTCCACTCTTAAAGAAGTTTTTACCTTCAGATAGAATTGTATTCCTCTTTTCCAGCCACATGCCACCACCGAGAAGAGTCTGGATGCATCTTCCTCACACCCTCCTGTCAGAGAGTGCTCACATGGAAGAGCAGGGAGGGTAGCTGTCAGCTGGAGAAGCCTTGGCAGCCTCTCCACAGTGAGCAGGGTTTCAGTTCCTCCTGGGGAGCAGCTCTTGCTCCTTGGATGTCATTACTTCTCAGCCCTTTGGGTTATTCCAGTTCATGTGAAGAGAGCCTTTATGTTCTCTTCTCAAAGACATAATTGTTCAGGTCCCCAGGAAACAATGTCCTTTTCTATTTGTGCTGCCAATCTGATATTCCACACTCAGTACCTTTGTACAGGTAATCCAATATCAGGATGCTGAGGATCTGGGATGTGCCTGTCTGCAGCTACTACACACTCTTGTCACTTGAGGCTGCTGGTAGTGTGCAAATGTTCTTGCTTTTCACAGTCAGAGTGCTGAACCGTGTAGAATGCTAACTAAATGCCACACACATATTCAATATTTGCACGTTGGGGAGAACCATGTTAACCTGCACTGCATGTCGCATATAGAATTCACCTTCCTATTGGGTTTTTCTTACTCAGAAAGGAGCTGTTCTGGCAAAGGGCCCAGCTTAACTTTGTTTAGCTCCGGTGATTTCAGAAGATGAGTAGTAACAGGGGAGATTCAGTAACTTGGGCAAACAAAATGGGTCAGAAGCTATGTATGTCTCCCAGCTCTGCTCTGTAGAAGTTCCCAGTGCAGCTGTTCAGTGTTTCTCACACACACCCTATAGAAATCCACTCACTCTACTCTCCTGATCCCCTTTTCCTCCACCCAAGCTCTTTTTCTGTTCAAAACTGCTTTGCAGCAAGAGAAAACCAAAAGAGGGAAACTCCTAAAAGGCAACCCCAGGAAGAAAACAATGAGAAGAAAGAGATAAAGAGCCAAAGATGGCAGAGAGGCCAAGCAGAAGGGTGGAGGCAGCAGCTGGGGCCTGGCTGAAGGATGCTCAGCACTCCATCTCTGCTCACCCCTGAGTAGATTGCAGTGGTGTTTGCAGCTCCCTTGCCCCACACTCCTGGAAGGCTCTTCCAGAGGTTCTGATCATCAGAAACTTCTCCCAAATGTTCAGCCCCTCGGGGAGCTGAATAAACTGACCAGGGTGCTGCCAACATTGTCTTTCAGCTGAGGAGTTCCTCCTCTTTGTATTTCCATCCTGAGAAAACAGAGCAGCAATCATAGCCCCGTTTCAACTTCCCTTTGTTAGGCTAAATAAAGCAAATATTTTTTTTTATTATTTTAGTTTCTTTTCATATGATAACATTCCCATATCACTCTACTCGTGTTTGCTCAGCATCTATTACATTTATAATTCATCTTCTGCAAACATTGGGATTGCCTTCACATACACAGCAGTGCAAGGAGGAGTTACCACCACCCACTGCAAAGTAACTCATAGTTTACTGTGTGCTGGAAATACCTGTCTGGATTCATTCTAGGGTTCTTCACTTCCTTCTAGTCTCATCCTATTGATGTCCTGAAATCATCTTGTAGTGGAACAGCACATGGAGCTCATCTTCATTCTTTCCCAGTCCATGAAAACATAATAGGGAGGAGAAATTCTTAGTGCTCTTTAAATCTACACTCTGATACCTGTTTAATCTCATTTCTGTAACCCTAGTCCTCCAGTTCACACCATTTCTTGATCAGCTTCCCAGTCTGAGAAGCCTGTTTATCAAACTAATGATCTGGCTCCTCATGACCATAGCCAAATAAGCAGTCCTACAGGTGACTGGCTTCTACTCCAGGTATTTTTGGCAGAGAGAAAACAAACAAACCAACCACAAAGCAACCAGAACCCCTCATCCTCTTAGAAGCAATGGTTTATGCAAGAGCCTCTCTGTACAGCAGCTGAAAAGGTGCATGTGTGCTTAAAGGAGAAAAGGGGCAGGAGAAAGTCTGGCTTCATTTGAAGTGGGAATCCTGGGTGGCCATCGGCTTTGAAGAGGTTTTGGGGGCAGGGGGATGTACAAATGAGCATCTCCCAGAGCTGGGTTTGGAGGATAAGAAGTTTGTTTCTGCTAGGTTGAATAAAATGTCTCTTGATTCCACAGGCAAGGGCATGACAATTGATCGTCAATAGGGCTGAGAAACCTTAGAAGGATTTATTGATTTTTGCAAAATGAGTTTTAACCCCTCTGAACACTTGAGCTGCAGCTTTCCTGTCACTCAGTCCTGTGCCAGCAGAGCTTGAGTTTCTTCAGAGGTGGAAGGCTGACCTTTCTCCATAGAAGAAACAGCAAGAAGAAGCTGCTTTCATAGTTTCCAAGGAGCTACACTCAGGAAAACACCTGATTTGAAAATACAGTGTCCAATGGCTTATCACTGTCAGAAAACTCCTGCAAACACCTGAGCAGAAGCTGCTCTCACTCCCACCAATCCCAGAAGTGTCACCAATAAGTGAGGGCTGGTGTGGGGACTCTCCTCAGCTAACTCCAGTCTTCACCAGCTGCCACAAGGGACAGGAATTTTGGGAGGTCACCAGTTCAGGTGAAGGTATGGCAATAGGAACTTTTTAAGGTCATTAATTCAGGTGAAGGTATGGAAATAGGAACTTTTGGAGGTCATTAATTCAGGAGAAGGTATGGCAATAGGAACTTTTGCAGGTCACCAGTTCAGGTGAAGGTTTGGCAGCAGCTCAGAGGTTGGCTTGTGCAGGTGGAGTAAACACAAAGAAAACACAGAAATATTTGCAAGACTCAAGGAAGTTTTCATTGCCTGGATTCCTGGGTAAGCTAGAGATGTGTCTCTTCCTTGAGTTCCTTGTTTGTGTTCTTGACAGCTTCAAAGCAGGTACTGGGAACCAGATGAAACAACACAAAGCCCAGAAGGCAGGTCTCAGGTAGCACTTTGTGGTTCACATCATTTTTGGCTGGTGATGTGGATCAGAAGAACAATTTTCCAGCTACTATGTGATAATTGTGGAATCACAGAATCATGTCTCCCCTGACTGGAGTGTGGCAGGGAAGGATGCAGGCTCTTGGGGCAGGACAGGCTGTTGAAGCAGAGCCTGAAGGTATTTCTAGAGCCAGGGCACAGGGGTGAGCAGCCTGGTGGCTGAGCCAGAGAGGGCAGCAGCTCCTCCTTATGCAGTCTCATGGGATCTTTACTGGTGCTGCCTGGGAGCAAAAAGCGAGCTCCATCATCCTTTTTTTTCCCCCTTTCTAGTGTCAGAGCCCAGGAGCCTGTCCTTGGGCATGGAGAGCCGTTCTTCACCCGGCTCCCTGTGCCTGCTGTGCCACCCTGAGGCCGGGACGGGTGCCACACTCTGCCCAGAGGCTGGATCCCACCAGCAAGCCTCTGCTTCCCCATGGATTCTCCTCCTCCCTGCCTGTTCCTGCTGCTGTTTGATCACTCTGAACCTCTCAGGGGCTCAGCTGAGTATTCCAAGTGCTCAGTCTTGATGTTTTTAATCCCCATGGCTTAGTCCACCTGGCTGGACTTGCTGACAGCTCTCCTTAGCACCATGGCTCACTGTACATACTGAAGAGATGTGCTCCAGAAAACCTAGGTGAACAGAAGGTATTGATGGCAGGGGTGCTGTCATTGGTGGGTTTTATTTCATTATGTTATTTTTACTTTTTTTTTTTTTAAAAATTTCCATGAAGCTTTGTGGTTTTGTTTTTAGTTTTTTGTTTCTTGGTTTGTTTTTTTGGTCTTTTTTTGCGGGTTTTGTTTTTATTTTTGTTGGTGGGTTGGGTTTTTTGGGGGGGTGGGGTGTTTGTTTTGTTTTTTGGGGGTTTGTTGGTTTCTTAAACTGTTCTCCCCTCTCCACTCAGACAGCCACTCAAATTCAGACTGAAATCTGAACGACTAGTTTGCACCAGACCGCTCTGTTTGCACAGCAGTGGAACATAACAAAACCTGGGACCTTTGGGCCAAGTGGACTTGTGAAGTATCTACTCTCTTTTTTCAGCTATCCCAGAATAGAACATCTAGTCGGTGTTTGATGGTGGGTATGACACCTGATCTGATTCTCCCTGGGAACTTGGTGAACCAGGGCCATAATTGAGGCTTTCACGAGCTGACGGATGGAGTCAACCACAACCCCATTAAGTTCTGCAAAGACAAATGTGCAGCTGCAGGAGGGGATGACATCATGTGCCCGTTCAGGATGGGCACTGCTTGGTGAGGATGTCACTAAGAACTGGAAGAGGCTGGTGTCTTGCAGAAACAACCCAGGGCATTAGCAGAGGTGGAACTACAGTGTCCCAGCAGAGCACTGGCAGAAGCTGGACTTGTTCTCCTAGGACAGGACAAGCCCATTTCCCACTCTGCTGACCCTGGTTGTAATATATAATCATCACACTAAAAAATCATATTGAGAAAGAACAAAGTCATCCCTGTAAAGAAACAGGTTTTTCTTTTGCAGTAAAACTACTAAATCATGTCTTTTGAGCCTGAAAACTCAGCTGTTTGCACATGAAATTGGAGAGAGGATATTTACTCTACCTGATCCCTTTGGTTCCCTACTTAAAACACGAGGAGCTTTGATCTGAAATTAATGAAAAATAAGTATGATCTATTTTCTATGGAAGTACCCAGGAGACTTTTCTAATAGCACTTTTAAAAATATTTTTTCTTTTCATTGAAAGCAAGGAAACTTAGCAGAGAAAGAAATGTCTAGGACTTAAATGAAGCCAAAAAGCTATTTCTTGGTTTTTGTCTTAGTGTTATTAATTAGGCAAAACAGCAAGGAACTGTTGCTTAGAACTGTACATCTGTGTTTTGTCAGGCAGGAAAAAAACCTTCTATATCCCTGTATATGTCTTATCATCATGTTAAGTATTGGTGCAAGTAATTTACATTAATGATGCAACTCACTAAGTTTTCCTGTCAATTCAGCCCAGCAAATGATACTAAGCCCAGATTCCCCCCCCCCCCAGCACCAGTACAAAAGAATGTTCCTTCACTTCTCAGACTTGGTCAAGAAAATGACTTCAGGAATAGAAATGAATTATATAAGGCTCTGCCCTGGCCATCTGACAATCCCCATCTCCCCAGTAGGCACAGTACTAACTTTATCCCAGCGCAGCACTCGGGCTAATATGAGTCATCTGATAACCTCCTTATTGTGCATTGACCTCAACCTTGGACCAAAATAAACATAAATTAAATTACAAACCCATGCTTGGTGCTCTGCCTCTCTCTCCTCAGTGTCTCTGAAGCTCTGGGAAGTGTGGCAGACGTGGAGGCTTCGCTTTCCACCCGGCTGCTGTGAAACGGGAGCTGAGTGGCGGAAGATGTTCTTGCCTCTGTCCTCTGAGGAGCCCGTGGGTCTCATCCTGCTTCCAGTGGCTTCAGCACTCCCCCTGCTCTGTGCACTGCAGGTGAATTCCCTGGCACTGAGGCTGGGACAACTGTGGGCAGGTGCCCTCTGTCACAGGAGAAAAACAGCATGTTGTTCTCTGGAGGCAAGCCCTCGCTTCTACCACCTAATGTCTTGACTTTCCCAGCAATGGATGGAAAGATTTCTATAGGTTTACAGTGTTTTACCCCTCTCCCTGCCTGAAAGACACAGTCAGGGTGGGGATCTCCAAGGAGGAGAACGGGGCATCTGGGGTGAGCACGTGAGGGGAGGATTTGTGATAGGCTCCTCTGAAATAAATCCATGTTAGAATCAGCATCATTCTGGTTGGAAAGGGCCTCTAGCATCCTGCAGTTTGCCTGGAGGAGATTCCAATGGGGCTCATTTAGAGAGAATGTTGAGTATCCCCGCACCAAAAAGACAATCTTCTTGACTTGAAGCTCACTGAGAGCTTTGTGTGTCAGTACAGAACTGGTCTACCTAAGACTCTGGAGCCATCCAGTGCTGATTTCTCTCGACATGCATCTTTGAAACGTGGCAGTGAAAAGCAGCTGTGAAGCCATGTTATTGCACAGGCTCTCTGGGCTGCTTGCTTTGAGCTGAGATTTCCACCCTTTCTCGCTCTTGCACTGGCTCTTTGCTCTCAAACGGCCAAAAACACTTCGGCTGGAAAGTAGAATGTGAGGAGAGAAGAGTAATGCAACACTTTTTAATATGCACTTCCAGAATCACTCTGAAAAATGATAAAACCCCACCACTCGCATGCATTAATTTAAAAGGATGCCTATTCCTCCAAACAGTGAGTATTTCTGTAAATAAACACAGCCTTGCAAGCAGAGGTGTACGTGTAAATTTGCTCCCATGCACCTAAAGATCTGTACCAACCCCACAGGTATCTGGAGTGGGAACCACTCTCGTACCTGGACAGAGGGAATATGGAGCAGGCAGCAGCTCTGGAGGTGAGTCAAGAAGTGTGGGTGGAAGATATTACTAAAACATGGAATAATTCATTCTGAAAAAGACCTTTAAAAAGCAGGGTCTTGCAGACAGTTACCAGCAGACTTTCCATACTGGGTCTGACCTGAATGTAACAGAGAGAGGAAAGATGGCTCTGTTCTGAGCAAGAGCCTACCCAGTTTGTACCCAAACCTCCTCAGAGTGAAAGGATCCTTTCATCTGAAGCACTGAGGTTCAACAGACCTCTTGTTTCACACCAAGCCTGAGGTGTTCACCTCCTGTCACTTCTCTGGTTAAACTGTTTTACCTCTCATGGCTTGATCAGCAGATCTTTGTTCTCAGCAGAATGTTCCCTTTTAATGCCAGTCAGGTTGGGATGGTTTCTGCATCTTGTTTATTTCTTTCTCTTTTCACTAATGATTCAGAAGTGTATTCACTTTGAATATCAAAGTCAGGCACCTGGAAGAGTGTGATCCTGGCACTGCCTTGCTGCTACAGTGCTGGATTCATCTGCGATTTCCACATAGCTCAGAAGCAGACTGAGGAGACAGCTCCTGACAGCAGCATGGCCACAGACACCTCTGAAGCTGGCAGGGTAAGATGCAATTCAAGGCACACTGAGAGCAAAGTCACCTAGTGGCTTTCCAGTGGCACCGGTGCCCCTCTAGTAACAGCATTTCAGTGGGCTGCAGCAGTCCCCACAGCCTGGCCACGGGGTGTTGCAGTGCCTCACCCCATGCACAACTGCCTCAGCAATTGCAGCACTATTGGGCTTACAAAAATAGATTGGATCCTGAAGTCCCCATTCCAATAGCTGGCTCTGATGACAGCTGAAAACGCCTTACAAGATGAAATACAGTGAATGCTATTTCTGTCCCCAGCTAACCCACGGGCTTGGGTTGCTTTGTTTTTATTATTATTCTTAAATAGCAATGGCTCTGCAAAAGATCTAAAGCCCCAAATTCCACATTTGCCAATCATTTAGGCAAATTGTTGCTCTCTCCAGGTGCTATTTAGGCTAAAAAGGCTAAAGGGGGATTTCTCAACTGGATGGAATCTGCAGGAGCAGGTTCACTATCATGTGAAACGGTTCCCTTGGGAAAAATCCTAGAGAATCTGCTCCTGAGAACCTACTGGAAATGAGAGGGCTTTTGTTTGTTTTTGAAAGCCTGGAATACTTCATTTATTTTTAGATGTCTGGCAATTAATCTGGCTGCTTAAGCTCTCCATATAATCAAGTGAGCTTGCTAGTTTTTCACCCCACGTCAAGATGTCAGCAATAGCTTTGATTGCCCAGACCTGTCAGTTGGTTATGGTTGCTTCATTGACACTCTGAGTCTGATAGAGTCTTGGCTGCAAACAGTTCTCAGGCTTCAGGTGGCCTGTTGCACAGTCAGGGTGTAACAGGAGGGTTAGGAGAGAGTATTTTGGTCAAGAAACCCCCTTCTGTAAAATTAAGGGCTGCTCCATCCAGAGTTCTGAAAGCATCAGTACACAATGATGTGTACAAGCAAAAACGGAATTTTCTGGTTTTCTTCAGGGCTCTGAAACGTGAGAGTAGCTTAATCGGGCAGGTTCAAACCCCATTTCCATCACAAATGTAAGGCTACTTGTAATTTTTTAACACATAGTTCAGGGATTTTCCCAGAGGCTGAGATCAAAACCAGGAAGAAATTCCATTCTGAAGTACAGCAACGAGTCTGAAAAGCTAGGGGAGAGGCATGATGCATTTTTCATAGAAAGCAATGAAATATTAATCCCTTTTAGTGACTTAGATGAGCATTATAAAAAAAAAAGGAAATATCCAAAGTGGGGGGAAAGAACTGCATTATTTAACCACTGCCTCTTCATTACATCTGATTAAAAAGGCAGTCGATATTTTGAGAGGAAAAAGACTTATAGTTCTGGTTATTAGAGTGAAAAATGTGTGTCTGAGGAGCTCGGGCTCACACCCTCAGGGCACGCTGGGCTGGGAGGAAGATTTCCAAGCGTGCCCAGCAGAAGAGCCCCGAGCAAAGCCCGAGCCTCGCTGTGTGAGCAGGGGCAGCCCGGAGCAAGCCCCAGGAGGATGCCCGCAGCTGGGGGAGCTGCTCCCAGCTCGCTGCTGTGTAAGGCCGGTGTCAGGGCTGGCAGGCAGGGGCGGGGGGTGGCTGGAAGCGGGGAGGACAGCTCTGACAGGAGACACGCCAGCGACAGAGGTGATTCACTGCTCTCAGCTCCGCACAGAGCTCCAACACTCGCCCTAATGCGCTCCTCGGTGCCAAACGACCTATCTATGGCCTGACGCTGGGAGACATTGCTGTTTTTGTTCCTCTGCTCTTGCTGATGCTGAACCACATCCTCCCCTCTGAGCTGCCTTCCCTGAACCACAGAGCTGCCGGGGGGAAGGGACCTTAAAGCTCATCCAGTTCCACCCCTGCCCATGGCAGGGACACCTCCCACTAGGGCAGGTTGCTCAGAGCCCCAGATATCCTTTCCAAATTATTATCCAGATAGGCTTTCCAGATGGCAGCTAATGCTTGGGGTTGTGATTCTGTCAAGCTGCAGATCTCGAGAGACTGGAGGACCCATAGGAGGCAGATGTGGCATAAAGCTCTCTATTTCCATGGCTGTTTAACACCATCTTCTCAGGAGGCATGAAGCTGCAGCCCAGTGCTGGTGTGTATGGCAGAGAAGGGCTGATAATGGCTGTTGTTTCCTGTATAAAGCACATTTAAGCACAAGGGAATACTGTGGTGCTGATCAAACAAGGTGAGCAGCATCCACTGCTTTCTCCTCCACCACTGGACCAGTCTTTTCATTCTGAAAGGGGATAAAGCTGGTTAGACATGATTTGCCTTTGATGAATTCATGCAGGCTCCCCCCAAGCACCTTCCTATCCTTCATGTGGCTGGAAAAGTCTTCAGGCAGGCTCTGCTCTGTGACCTTCTCTAACCCTAACCCTAACCCTGAGGTCCAACTTTGTTGGTAACAGCTACTAAAAAACCCAAACAATGGATATCTGTCTTTTTCTCATCCTTTGTCCCTGCCTCACCAGAGCAAAGGGATCATTTCTCTATTAGCTTTCCTTTTTTCTGCCTGTTTACTTGCAAAACTCATTCCCATCACCCAGAAATCTGATTGAAAATGAAAGTTTATGGTTCTCCAGTGCTTTCCACAAAGCCCAGGAGTGAACTGAGATGATTTTGCACGGGTATAATTCCTACCAGACGTTCCACCCTCAATTTATCAGTGTTCCTTATGGTTTTTATCCAGCTTCTCTTCAATTCCCCTCTGATTTTCAGCAGCTTTCATCCAGGGGAAGAGATGACTCGTGTTACAAGGCTGATGTTTGCATCTGTTTCTTGTTGCTTCAAGCTCCAGGATCATCTTATTGTTCCAGTAGTCAAGAAGAGGGGAAGTCATTTCTGTTCTTTATAGCAATTAAGATGGGAGGACTGTGTGAATGGGATCAGCCTGTGCAGTGGTTTTGTACATCACATTTTTCTGTTGGTTTTGACTGAGTTGAGTGTCTATTTGGACTATGTTCAGTGAAAATAGTCCCAAAATACTGTCAGTGAGCACAGTGATCATAGAAGAGCCTGGTAAAGCCCTCTCCACTCCAGCTACAGGGTTTATTCTTGATCTTAGAGCTGTTCGAATAACATGTTTTTGTGTTGGTTGTCTACCTCGGGGCTAATTTGCTTGTTTATTTTTATTTGGAAAGCTTCTGGTGGAGCAAACAAAGGAAAACAAATTATTTGGCCGCCTCTGAAACAAAGTTGGTGGAAAATATTTTGCTTTGCCTGTCAGAAAGTATTGCATTCATTTTCCTGCAAAGCTCTACCACTTGATGAGCAGAGATGGAGAACTTGGCAGGGAGGCTGTTCTGATGTCATGACTTGCTTTTTGCCATGCTGGAAGAAATGTGCTCAGTACATTCCTCTAACATGTATTTTCTTAGAGACTTGTCAGAGATTTACTACCAAAATCCCCGAGGATTGCTTTGCAGTGGGAAGCCCAGCTGCTTTCCCACCGGCGGGAGGGGCTGTGCTGGGTAACCAGGACGTGGGCGCAGGATGGGTGGATGGATGGAATGACAGGCGCAGACCCCAGAGCTGCTGCTGTGCCCGCAGGAGGGACGCTAGGGAAGGGGGAAGGTGCGTGTGGCAGGGGTGGAAGCGCACAGAGGGGCATGGAGCCTGCGATGGGAGCAGGAACCCAGTGCTAACACCTCTGACTTCACGCGTGGTGACGCTTTGGTCACAGGGGTGTCCCCGGAGTCGCGGCCACATCCACTCACGGGCTGCCCCGGGCGCTGGCTCTTGCAGCACAGACACGGCGGGCAGAGGGTGAGAGTGCAAGGACGGACAGTGAAGGAAGCCAGGACGGACTGTGGGGGCTCAGGGGCAGGGCTGCATCAGACGGGCGCTTCCCTCCCTCAGCAGCTGCCAGCGCACCATCCGCCCCCTGTGGCCGCCCCTTCCCCGCGGCGTTCCTCAGCAAGCTCCGCACAGTGCCACGGGACCCCTGCGATGTCCCAGCTCCCCCTGCTCCTCCCTTCTGTGCCACCAGCCTCTTGACGGCCCGTCAATTCCGGGCTGAGATGTTTGTCATTCCCCCCGTCATCCCTTGCCTCTCAGAGCCGAGTGTCTGCTTTTCTTTCTCTCTCCCCTTTCTGATCACCTCCGCGCTGCAGGCTCCCTCGATTGGATTACCTTAGCGAAGCAGACGCGCTCTCCTTCCCCGTACCCTTGCACTCGATACAAGGCACGGAGCTGGATCATTAGCTGCACCGCTCAGGAGAGTCGCGGGAGCCCTTGGAAGGAAGCATCACTTCTTTCTCTTTGCCATCACAGAGCTGTGTGCTCTGGTTTGCCACTGCGGGCTCAGTAACACTGGCTGCTACAGCTGCTGTCTTGCATGACACTCTTCTCTCAAACCTCCCCTGTCAAGCAAATACGAGCCTGATAGAAAATTTTCTGTTGCAAACAGCTAAAAAAGCATTGGAGGTGCCACTGGCAGCACGAGCAACGTGATCCTAGCTGGGACTCTTAGCAAAGCCTTTCTGCACCTGGGCTAAAATCATTTTCCTCACTGTTGCAACCTCTTCAGGGTGAGTTTTAAACACAGGCTGTTCTGGGTTAGTAATTCCACACATCACCAGGCGTTTGGAAGAATGAGGAGGGCTGTCAGTAACACTTGGACCCAAGTGCCACAGCAGGATTTTAGGAAATAATGTCCTTTCCTTGCATGGAAGGGGGGATCTGATGAAATATTTGGGAAAATGAGCCACCCCTAGAAGGATTAGAAGCGGAAGGGACTGGGAAATGAGAAGGGTGCAATGGTGAGCTGAAAGGGCTGGGAGAGGATGGAAGGTGGGAGCAGGAGGATGGGACAGGAGGCAGAGCACAGGATGGTAGGGTAAATATTCAGGACAAGCTGAGGGACTGGAGGATAGAAATAAATCTGTAAATAAATAAATAGTGTTCGTACACCTCAGTAACTCTAAGTTGCCTCGGAAATAGTTGTGAAAACCATAATTTCTGGTGATGGTTCTGCATACTGCTACTATCTTCTGTCCCATTCATTCACTTGCTCACAAAGCGTAGTGGTGTGAGCCTAAAAATTGTCACCAGACAACTTGTTTTTTATCTATTTGATAAATAGAGCCCCAAAGTCCCTGAAATGCTTCTAAGGGTTCTTTCTAGGAAAGGCATCTCAGAGAAAACCCCCCACAGATTTACATGGGAAATGCTTAATGGATCTGGAAATAGAGGTTTAAAAGTTACTTGTAGGATTAAAAAATGGGCAATTTATTTTCATTTTAGTTTCTTGAATGCCCAAGACAAACACAGTGTTAAAGATGCTTCACAGGGGTGAGTACTTGAAAAACAGGGAGAGCCTGTATGAAAGTTTCTGGTACAAGCTACTTTGTTTTCCCCTTCTCCCTCTGTTCTGGAATTGTGACACAATTTTTAGCTACACAGTGGTGTGGTTTGTTTGTTTTTTTTCCCAGTACAATAACCTGTCCTCATTCAATGCATAGAAAAGACAGTGCTCCAGGAATAGTCCTGGGTGATGCAGTGAATGAGATTGTCATCTTCAGCTTATCCTGAAGTGTGATTCCTCCTCCCTCAGTTAAGGGTGGCACGAGCATCCTACTGAAAGCAGGGTGCAGAGAGCTCAGGGGTTAATTGGCAGAGGCATTAGAAGCCACACACTGTTTGTTATGAAATAGCAGCTGTAATCTGAGTGGTACAGGGAGATAGTTGATGTGTGTGCACACGAATTGATCGTGGCTGATGATTTATCTCATATCTGGTCTTATCACTGCCCATTGTGGCACCAGTGCCTCAGCACGATGGGAACATAGGTATTGACCCCTACTCACCCCTTTGCCAGCTGATGCTTTCAGATCTGCAGGCACACAAATTGAGAAGCCTTGGTGTGTTTTCTCCCCTCTTAGGGTGCAGTGTGAGTGGAAAGCTAGTGTTTCATTTCCCGTGCTCGGTGAAATCTCTCCTCTTTCCCAGCAAGTGTCTCTACCATTCTGCAGGAGGAAGAGAGTAACATTTCAGATCTAGTCTTCACCCAGGATAAAGAGGTTTAAGGCACTAAAGAATCTGGTCGTTAGCATTAGATTCTGTATCGGTGGCTTGCTGTGATGCCTGGAAGGATGGTAATAAACAGAAAAGTTTGTCCCTGGTTTCTGGTGAGAGAGCAGAACAGAACCTCAGTTTCTGAGTGGTAAGGTTATGGCTCCAGGGCACAAGCCAACTCTGCCTCCCTCTCCTGTTTAGCACTCTCATGTAGAGATTTATGCCTCTGAGTAAGCAGGGAGGTATGAAGCTGGCTGTAATTGGTGCTGTGCATAAATGTAAATGACCCTTTCAGTGGGGATGCTCTGCCAGCTATTACATTTTTTAAAGTCCCTGGCTATTGTTCTTTTTAGACCATTAGGATTTGCTTTCTGCGTGGAGTATTTGGGTTCCTGGGAGGTGAACTCGACCTCGGGGCCTCAAGTCGGTGGGAGGTGATGTTGTACCTTCTAGGCTGCATGCTGAGGGGTCAGTGTGTGATTTCAGAGACCCATAGGTCACCACGGTCACTGCAGCACTAGCTCTGATACCAGGGGCCACTGAGCAGCAAGTGAGGGAAGAAACCAGTAGGGCCAGGAGAATGAGATGCTCTGTAATTGGGAAAAGTACCTGAATGTGGGATGCAGGAGACAGAGGTAGCACAGGAGCCCTGGAGGAGAGAGCTGGAAAGTTCAGGAGAAGGTGGGGTGACCAGGGAGCCCAGCAAGGCAGGGAGTGGATAATGAGTTCTGCATGCACTGGACACAACTCTAGGCACCCAGTTGGGTTATCTGGGGTTTGGAGTGCTTACCTTGGGGGTCTCTGAGTTTGGCTTTCCTGACAAAATGCCACATACCCATAATTCTGTGGCAGCTGCATTGCTGAGCACGTCCTATTCAGCAGAAGAGAGCTAAAGGAAGGTAGTGATGTTACCCAAAATGCTGACCTGGATTCAGGGGTGCAAAAGAAACCCTGAAACTGGCTTGTTGAAAATGAGTTGCTGTGCCACAGATTGACAGGCTCCTGGAGGGCCAGGCTCGGGGTGGACAATGTCTCTAGAGTAGGATGGGAGCGCAGAATGGGGTGTCCTGCTCTGTTACAGTCATTTTCTCCTATGTATCTACAAAGGTGTTTCTGTGCACTTTGGCACTGGTGCCTGGCACAGCCTGGAGGAAGAGGTGGTCCTCATAAACTCCTGAACTACAGCCACATGCTTGGAGATGTGAACACAGCTACTACTTCCCAGGGAAAAGTAGGTGGCACTGGTGTTGTGGCATTGGCCTCAGAGCTAGCAGCCAGATCTCTCTGTGTAGAGCACTGTGGCACTGCTGTGTGGCTCTCTGCAGGGCTGCTGGGGGGTCCCTCCCGGGCATCTCTGGACCCCCTTGCTGCTCCTCTCCAGCTTTGCAAGCCGTGTACCGTTGGAAGATGCTGGCCCAGCAAGATCTGCAGGGAGGCTGAATGGTGACAGCTGGCATCTCCTCTTAATATAGCAGTGAGGGGTGCAGATCCGTCCGGGAACAGCCTGTGTGCTAAAAAGAGTGGAGTTGCACGTTGCAAAGGCTTGTGGGTTTAGTAGCCAGCCCGGGGTGTGTTTCCTGCGGGAAATACGGAGACTTCTCGGGGGCTTTCAGGAGCACGGCCAGGTGATGTCTCTCCTGCTCAGGGGTGGGCTGTGCTGGGAGGGGAGCAGAGCAGGTAGGCGTGGCTGGAGGGCACTGCAGCTCATGCGGAGGCACCTGAGTTATCTGTAACGCTGCTAGCTCAGGTGGAGTGAAAACCAGAACTGTGGCAGCACGAAATGTGTGCGTGGGCTGGAAAATCACCCTGCAAACCATCGTGGAGCCCCACGTGGTCTCTGCTCCGCTGCTCGAAGCTTGCTGCTTGGAGCCTAGTGCAGGGGGAGCTCGGTCACAGCACCGATTGCAATGTGGGCACGTCCTGCATCCTCCTGGAATGCTCGGGAGCTTTGCATCCCTCCCCAAAGCTGTTTTCTCAATAGTTAACCACGTGAATGAATAAATCAGAATCATTATTCAAATAATCCCGTGAATGAATAATTCATTGTAATGACTGAAAAAGGATCTCGGCAAGAGGCATTTTACTATAACAAAGGTAAGCAGTGACTTTTTCCTTTGTGGAAGAAAAAGTATATTCTCCAGCAAAGTCTTTATCACCTGGTTCCCATGCTGTTGTTCTGTATAATATGAAGAAAAACATGCGACAGCCATCTTCACATAAAGGAAAAAATACGCTTCCTTGGGCAACAGCCATCTTCAATGCTAATGAGTGGGAAAGGAGAAAGGATGAAGCGACAGAGAATTCATATTCACCTCCTCTGTGAGGACAGAGCCAAGCGAGGCAGCCACAGCCAGCCGGTCAAAAGTCCATAACCTCACGTAACTGAGTATTTCCAGCTAGTTAGAGAGGAATCGGGAGGAGGGGTAAAGAGGGGAATGTTTTCTGCTCCATCAGTGCTGCTGAGAGGGAGTGTAGGCTAAGCAGATGGCTGGCAGCCAGCAGAGGCATCAGGTACTATGATGATAAAAGCCTGCTTAATAATACTTAGCACCGACAAAGGGCTTTCAAGGGAAAGAGACTTTTGTCCTGGCAAGGAGGGAATATTCTCACCTGTTAGCCCCGTTTTCGGACGGGGAAAGTGAGTTTCTGTGCGCTTTCAGATGCCAAACGTGGCAGGGATGCAGCAAGCCACAGGTTTCTAGGGCGGAAGAGCTGGTCGCCTGCCTGCAGAGCGCAGATGTGCTCGCAGGGAGGGGAAGGGCTGGCAGACAGAACAATGAGCAAGCGCACCGGTGGGCTACCTGGCAGAGAGGGCCAATTCCACCCGCCCCAAACGAGGGGAGCAAAACTGCGTCTGCCGGTGTCCTTCCCCGGCTGCACCGCTCCCCGCCCGAGCTTGTGTCCGCGGCTGAGGGGCGCGATGCCGCGTCCTGCTTTGCAGCGTGGCGATGCCATGGGACACACGGCGGTCCGCGGGCGAGCGGCTCAAGGTCAGCCACAGCCTGCGGCAGGGACGGCAACAAAGCCGAGGTCTCCCGGGACCCCCGGCTGAGCTGCGAGCCGAGCTGACGGCTTTCGGCGGCCCCCGGCAGGGCTCTGGCGGTAGGGGCAGGTTTGCGTGGCCAGGGGGTGGGGAAGAGAAGGGCGGGGGGCGGTGCCGCCCCTCAGGCGAGATGTAGCGGAGCGCCTGGCCGGAGAGCTGCAGCCCCGCGGGGCTTCTCCCCGCAAGAAGCTGGCGCTGCTGGGCAGGGGGTTGCTGCGGTGCAGGAGGAGGAGGAGGAGGAGGAGGAGGAGGCAGGGCGAGCACCAGCACCAGCCTCCGCGGGTGCGTGCGTGTCTCGCGGGGTGGGTGCGGGCGTCTCTCTGTGTCTCAGCGTGTCCGTGCACTGCGTGTGTGTGTCTGTGCCCGCGGGTGCGTGTCTGCGTGTATCCCACCGTGTAACCGTGTGTGTGCGTGTGCTCGTACCCCTCTCCCTCCTCCTCGCCCACACCCTCACACTCGCCCAACCCCACCCCCTCCCCCTACCCCTCTCCCCCGCCCTAACCCTAACCCTAACCCTAACCCTAACCCTAACCCTAACCCTAACCCTAA
>JANHGL010009945.1:18649-42398 GCA_024611195.1 Ceyx melanurus | reverse complement strand
AAAAATATAAAAACTGTGACCTGTTATATTAAAAAAAAAAAAAAAACAAAAGGGAAATATAACCCAACAGCATTTAAACCAAAACAACCCCCCCCCCCCCCCCCCCCCCCAGTAGCAATTATGTCACTGTCACAGCTGACACTGTAGAGCAGGCACCAGGAGAGGTCCCAGCTGGGCCCACAGCAGACAGGAGCTGTGTTCAGGAGCTGGATTCTGGTACTGGATTCAGTAACATACCGACTGGGATTGAAACAGACTGGACAGAGTCCTCCTTGGGTGCTCTGAGGAAGAAAGCAGAAGAGGATGCGAGTTGACCTAAGCTGAGAAAAGCTGGCAAAATGGACCAATAGTGCAAAGAGGGAGATGAGACCCTCCTGACCCCTCAGCTTTATATCAAATATGATGTACATGGGCTGGGATCCCTCGTTGGTCAGTTTGAGGTCACCTGTCCTGGCCACTCCTCCCTGCAGGTGCAGCCATTTCCTTTCTGCACCCCCAGTGTGGTACACAAGATCCAGCAGTGGCCTTGGTCTGAACACCAACCCTTGTTACTAACTCTAAACATGGGATGTTATCACTGCTAGAAGCAGACACTTCTGGGAAAACAGGCTGCTGACTTCAGGCAGAGCAGTTAGAAGAACTGAGATGAATTGTTCTGTTCTCACTTAGAACAGGACATCTTCTGTGAGGAAAATGGCACATCTGGCAAATCATTTAGATTTAAGAAAACAAGCCCTTGGTAGGCTTGGGATGAAGGGTTTTAAAAAGTTTGTCTCTTACTCCAAATATTTTAGTACACGTAATTTACCTGTAACGTTTGTTGCTTTTTCTTTCAGACCTAAACGATACCTCCTGTATGACATGGTTGAATACATCTACAGAGTTTCCTTTCGAACCTTTATTCCTTATCCAATTCCACGTCCTTTCTACCAGTAAGAAGGAACCTTCCTTTACTAAGAACATGGGACCAACCAGGTGTCACAGAAGCCTAAATAACTGTTGCACTGGTTATTTAATATTACCAGTTATCATTTAACATAGTAGGTTTGTAGTACCGTGGGGAAAACCTGTGAACCTGTGTGTATGTTGCTGGCTGTAGGCTCTAAACAGATTTTTTTCTGCAGCACTTTAAGGTATTGCTACTGTCAGCTGTCCTTCCAATCTGGTGAGCACTGCCACCCTGGAAGCAGAGTTGGAGGAAGGGTGGATATAGGTATCGATTGACTTTCTAGTTCAGTCCTTTGTATTGATTTGAGCTAATGTTGGAGGTAAATTTGTACTGAGATCTGTCCCGGGAATTTGAGCAGTGCAGGTGTGAGCAAGCATTTCTTTTTCTGCCACGTGAGGGCAGTATCATCTTTAGAGGACAATAAATGGGGAGATTGAAAGGGAAAAGTGTAGCCTCAGCTGAGTGCAGTGGATGGGATGTGAAGGCTCTGTTTGAATATACTGAGCTTCTTTGGCAGCTGTATATTTTGGCCTTTGCAGCTATTGAGTAATAGTATATGAAAAAGTACAGTATAAATCAGAGCCTATGCCTAGTCCTTGAGGCCTGGGCACATCCTTTTGAAGAGCTACCTCAAAGAGTAAATGCCATTTCAGAAGTTGCCTCCAGCATGATCAAGATGTGTTAATGTTTGGGGTGCCACTGTTTCTCAATTTTAATGCAGTGCAAACTAATAAGCTAAAAAAGTCAGTGGTGTTGGAACCCTCCCACTAATCTGCTAACAGGACTCAGCACTGGATTCCTGTAACTGATGGTGAATAATGCTGGAACAGCAGGTTAAACTGTTGTGACTGGTTTTGAATTGGCTGTAGAGACATCAAGTTAACAAAGTTCAGCTGACACAGAACAGCTTAAAAAGTAACTGTGGGTGCTTATTATTGTGGCAGTCCATGCTATGCTTTTTTTTCTATATAGACTAAATTAAGTGGTTTTTAATTTTTGAGAAGAGTGTATCTAAAGGATGGATAAGCCTAGTTCTGTTTGTGTAGTAGTTCAGTAACACTGTAGTCTGCCAGGTAAGATCCTACCTTGAATACTGATGGTCCTGAGATACTGAGCAAGAGCTGTGGGGTTATTTTCTTTTTCTCTGCCAATTTTTAATTATTCCAAGGGAATTTAATTAAATACTAACCCTCATCCTTTTAATAGATGAAGATTGCTCCAGATCCCATCATCTTGTTTGTAGGGCTTCAAACTCATTTAGTTATCGGCAAGTGCGTTTTCTCAGAGGCATTGAATCAGACTTTGTGACTAATTGATTACTGCCTACACTATTAGGGAACAGAGTTTGGAGGGAAGGCAGGGGCAAGACTGAACCCTCTGGCATGTGGGGAATTGGATGTGGAGGTTTATTCTTCCCACCCACTAATGCTCATTTTTTACTCCTAGATCTCTGTTTCTCGATTCCTTTCCAAAGCAGAACAGGAGATCGAATAATTTGGTAGAAAACAGTTAGTTACCAGAAAGACAGCTAAGTACTTGCTGGCTGGCATGTTCACTGTGTTAATGGCTTGCAAGAACAGCTACAGAACAAGTTCTTGCTCACTGTCTATTAAGTGTGAAATATTTTTACTAGTTTTCATTTTCTTCTGTATATGAAGCTAATGACTGTATTTCTGCAATCTTCTTTCTGATTGCAGTTTTATTGCAAGATTCTTTGAGATGAGTCCATTTGAACCATGGTTAACACGAGACAAAGTGGACCGGGTAAGTGTAGGACACTCACAGATTCCTCTTGAGCAATGTTTCATCATGTATTTGTAGCTTAAACTTGTAGTTCTGCATTCAGGAATGCTGACGTGTGTACTTTACGTGGTGCAGTATTGCAGTCAGTCAAATGACTAGTAGAAAGGATTCTTTCCAGGCTGTTCGCATACACAAAATTTAAAATTAAAATTTTAAAGGCTTCTATATATAACATTCCTCACAAAATGGCTATGGTTCCTGTCATACAATTGCTGCAGCTACTGCGCTGTAATCTTGCTTTTAACTTATCCAGACCTGTTGCAGTGCCAAGGGTAACACTGTCAAAGCAGATTGGAGAGTCCTCTGGTGTGGTCTTACAAGGACTTACTAGGAGAGGGGCTAGTAGTTCAACTCAAGTTGAACTGGAAATGCTGAATGCTATCATAAGAAATGCACTCTAATGTTATGACCATGTTGCAGCTTCATGTTTATTCTTAACTTACGAGCAAGTATTGATGTCAAAACTGTTGACGTGTAGGTTAGCAAAGATAGTCATTTACTCTGACAGTCTCTAAGTTTGCTGATGTCTGAGGGTTGCAGGTACTCTCCCAAATTCTCGCAGAGTTGGGGTTTTAATGCCTTTTGCTATGATGTGGTATCAATAACCCTGATCGTTCCAAAATTAATTTGAGATAGGGTATTAACAAAATTAGAGATAGGGTATCACCATGAATCTGGAAGAACTGGGTGCTATCTTTAGAGCTGATTACTAAACAGCTGTAAGCCATTAATTTCTACATTTACATTTCTCAATCTGTGAAATGAACTGTTTTCTGATTTTGTTTGGAAATGTGCAAAACTATGGGTAGTGTGTGTAATAAAGGATATAAGCTTGTTCATGGACTTGCAGAACTCCCACCATCACAGCCCCTCAAACCACTGACTCATCTTCATGCTAAGGTGAGTTGGCATTGTAGTTCAGTTGGCTGTATTGGCCAGCTATGTAACAACTCTTGAGAGCACTACTTCTACCTGCCTTTGAGGCTTAAAGAGTTACACTTCATATAATAAACCTGCACCAAATCACTGACTGCAATTCAGCTGTAGTACAAGTAGTCTAAGAGAGGAATTTCTCCTTGTCACTTGTGTGTCTTTCGCAGCTTTCCATCCTGAAGTAATATACACAAAATTAGATGTGGTTGACTTAAAGACCTTTCAAGGAGAGAAAGATTTCTCTTACCATAAGATAAATCCCCATTTTCTAAAATACAGATAATAGTTGCAAGCAGAGTAATATAATTCAATATTTTATCCTGCGTAAGACCCTGTTCTAAACAGTGAACAGAGTCTGTTCACTGAACATACAACCTGCCAAAGGTGATAATTCAACATGTATCTTCTTGATAAAGCAGAATGTATATAGTTCCAGCTCAAATATACCCTTAGAAGTTTGACCTAGTTTTGTGTTTGCAGCATAGCAATCTTCCCAATAATGTATACCTGATTGAGAGAAAATGACAACACTTTCTGTATGTCTCACTGCTATTTATTCCTGAATTTCAACGTGAAACCTGAAGGACTTTTAGCCAAATGCAGAACATGTTACCTGCTGCTGAGGTATACTGGATACTCAATACATTGCATAGTTATGCCATAGTTCTGTAGGGCCACACTGAATCTTTTCCTTCCACCAAGGGAAAACACTGAGTCACAGTCAGTCAAGGAACTGCAACTGACAAACAGTTAGGGCTGAGTCCAGTTTTGTGTTTGACTAGGTCTTCAGATCTCCTATGCAGTACAGCAGTGTATTGTATTGTATTGTGGTGCTCTTTCTGGAGTAAATGGTATTACTTCAGCACTTTTTGAAATGTAGTGGAATCTTGTAAGAGCTGCAATTTCTAGAAAATTGTTTTGAAACCTATTAAAATGTTTCTAGTACTATGGATTTCTGCTACTTTGTTTCCATAAAAAAAAAATTAACAAACCTCACTTTGGGTATAAGTAGAAAATACTACTTCTAGTACGTGAACAGTGGCATTGGGTGTAATGCTGTTCTTTTTATCAAATTAATATCAAATTATTTTTTTTCCAAGTTTCACACAGCAGATATGACATTTCCTGACCTTCCTGGTTTCGAAGACCTGGGTATCCAACCAGCATCTCTAGAACAAAAAGCAATTGAAGTTCTGCGCCGTCACCGCAGATACCGTTGGTTGGATGCCGAGCTGGAGGAAGCAAAACCAGCTAAGACATATCCCTTGTAACAGTTGATAAGGTGGTTACTTAACACTTCCTAATTTGCCTTTGTAATACCCAACTTGTTTGGAGAACTTGTGTACATACTGGGTAAAATATATTAATCATGTAAACTAAATTTTACCTGTGTTGTCTTTTTAATTATAGAAGACCATAATTAAACTTCAATAAGTGCAGTTTTTCCTCTTTAAAGGTAATGAAATAATGTTTACACATTGTTGCTTAGCTTGTAAGCATTCAAATATTTAAAGGTATCAACACTAGTCAGTTTCTCCCTTGTTTCTCAAAGCAACTGTGTCACCATTATTAAGTGGTCAAGTGATTTGAAGAACATTGCAGTTCAGGATTCTGGGGCCTAGAACATGTCTTTTCCAATAGGCAGCTGGTGGCAGCTGGTACTGCCACCTATTCAGATTATGAGGTCTTGGATAAAACCCCATTTCTAAGTTCTTGACTTTTCTGAGCTTTTTCTTTACTGAGCACAACTATTATAGATAATGCCAACCAAAACGGCACAAGGTGTTTCCAAGGTTGAGAAGTGTCAATCAGACATGCAAGCAAGTTACTACATATCATCTGATCTGTTGTGATAATTGTGTGCTGTGGCTTATAACAAGATAAAATGTTTATTTTCTTCCATTTTTATGTGAAAGTTATTTTTGTTCAAAGCTTTCATGTGCTGGGACATTTTCTCATTTGGTAAAAAGGATAACCCTTGCTTCAGGATTTTCAGTCTTTTTAAGATAAAAGATCCCTGTCTGAATTTGATCAAGAGCTATGCTTTCTGTTTCCATATCCAAAGAGTTGCTGGAGGCTTTTGGTTAAATTTTGGCAGGGATGTTGTTTGCTAGGGTGGGGTGCAGCTTAGAGATGAGTAAGTCTGTGCACAGAGCTGAGAACAGAAATGTGGACCTTCTGTATGCAGGGCAGTGTTCTGATGGCTTCAAGATGTGGAAGATGACATTTCTTGAATTAAGGGGAGAGTGACTAGTTCTGGAGTAAGGCAAATCACATTAACTTGGATGAGTTGAGATTGGTGGGGAAAATGGTTTTAAATGGGGACTGAGAGGGAATAAAATGAGTCGCAGCATGTCTTGTGGCTTATCCTCCAAGATTCTTCCTACTTGCCTTTGGATCTGAAACTGGAGAGAAGGAACTGGAACAAGTTGGACAAATAGGTATCAAAGGTCTAATGGAGGGGAAAACTGAAGCAGAGATCAGGATGGAATAGATGATGAAAAAGGAAAAAGAGAACAGACAAATTGAAAAGCACAGAAGTCTCTTCAATCACAGTGACAACTATAATATCTATAAATATGATAAGGGTGAGTGTAGAGAGGACAGAGCCAGACTCTTCTCAATGTCATCCAATGACAGGACAAGAGGCAATGGGTGCAAGTTGGAGCACAAGAGGTTTAGGGTCAACACAAGGAAAAACTTTTTCACAGTGAGGGTGACAGAGCTCTGGAACGGGCTGCCCAGGGAGGTTGTGGAGTCTCCTTCTCTGGAGACACTTAAGACCTGCTTGGATCTGTTCCTGGGTGACTTGGTCTAGGTGATCCTGCTCTGGCAGGGGGTTGGACTAGATTATCTTCTAGGTTCTTTCCAATCTCTTAACATTCTGTGATTCTGTGAAAATCTCACTTCTTCAGTCTATCTCATCAGTATTGCCAGGCCAGGAGAGATAGCTTTGGCAGCAATCTTAATAAACAAGTCAGAAGAAACAAAAAAAAAAAAAGGTTTATTCATAGGCTTTACTGTTACTCAGACTCCTTTTAAAAGCCTGTAAATGTTGCTCTATAGTGGATTTACTCTTGAGGTTTGCAGTGTACTACAGATGGCAAATATATGCAATAAGTAAGGTGACAGGTAGGAGGCAGTATCTTACCTGGCTTATATGGTGTCTCACAATGACATTCAGATTTTATCATTTCTGTAAAATGCATATTAAATGCTGATCTGGAACACATCCCCTTTTATTCAGGCATGACTGCTTCATTTGAAAATCTGTACAAAGCTTCACAGTTATGGTCATGAGAACCACCAAAGTCCAACTTTTTCCTCCCCTGCCTCCCACCACTATCACAAAGGGGCAAACACGTTTTTTTCATGTCACAGAAAAGCAAAACGAAGAGCTTAGGAGAAGTCCTGAAACACAGTAAAACAATGCCCAGTTTCAGCATCAATTCCAACACTGCTGATTTCCAAGTTCAAACCACAGGCTTCCGGAGTGCTGAGCAAAAAGACAGGAACTAAAACCACCTGCAAAGGTGGCTACTTAAAATAATCAAGACTTTAAGAGAAATTTTCCAGCTGATATATTTTGAGATCTTCTGTATGAAATTAAGGAGAACTCACATGAAAGGTATGAAGGATGTTTCAGAAAATCATCACCATTATTTTGTTCTACATAAAGACTTCAGCTTTACACATGGAGAAGTCAAAGCTGTGCGGAATAAATGGGTCAAAAGATTTGGAACCTGAAATTCAGCACAGGGTTTGTGTGACTGTCATGTTTCAACCCAACAGGCAGCTGAACACCATACAGATACTTGCTTGCTCAACCCCCCAGCAGTGGGATGGGAAAAGAAGTGGGGGAAAAAAAGGAAAAAAAAATAAATTCATGGGTTGAGATAAAGACAGTTTAATAGCACAGAAAAAGAATAGAATTTGAATACACAAAACAAGTGATGTACAATGTAAATTGCTCACCACCTGCCAACTGATGATCTTCTAGGTCCCTTCCAATCCCTAACATTCTGTGATTCTGTGATGCCCAGTAACTTCCCAGGCGGTGGCCCCTGGCCAGATGTCCCTCTAGTTTATATATCAAGCATGACATAATATGGTATGGAATATCCCTTTGGCCTGTTTGGGTCAGCTCCTCTGGCTGTGTCTCCTCCAAATTTCTTGTGCCTACTTGCTGGTGGGATGAGAAGCTGAAAAGTCCTTGAATTAGTGTAAACTCTGCTTAGCAACTAAAACATCAGAGTGTTATCAACATTATTCTCATCCTGAATCCAAAACACATTGCACCGGTTACTAGAAAAGTAATTAACTCTATCCCAGCTGAATCCAAGACAGAGGCAAAAATATAGTGTACATATCAGGTTTAAGAACAAGGAGTTTGGTATAATAATGAAAAGTTAAGGCTATGAGAGAATTAAGATGGCAGACATCACTGTTTCTATAACTCAAACTACTGACCCAGTAGTCTAGAACCACCAATGAATACATTTTGTTAGTAAATTGTTCTACTCTTCCTAGTGACTCCAGGTGCTCTGGCATTGTTCTGGTAAGTGCAAATGCTGCATGTGTATTAAGATCATGTGTGGTGCTCAACCTTATGCTCCCCTGGACTGGGAACCAGGCAGAGGGCAAGTCAGAGCCAGGATGGTCTGTTTTTCATTGATTCAGGAGTGATCGAAAGAACACAGCAAAGCAGTGGCTCTCAGCTTCTGCAGCCACTTCCTCCTCAGAATGTTGCGTGATGATGCTTACAGCAAAATTAAGGCACAGCAAGTCAGTTTGTTCAGGGTACAGAATACAGCTATATGCTCTCATACGTCATGTCTTTATTACAGCCAGGGTAGAAGCACCTTTCTTGCTGAACTATATGAATTAAGTTATATTTCCCTGTATTATGTTCTCTGAAACAAATGTAGATTTTGAGTAATCTTACACTCCAATTGGGCTCAAATAAGAGAGTAGGCAAGCAGAGACAGATTGACTCATTGCCTAGATTTGAGAAAACAGGAATAAAATTCAAATATATTTCATATAAAATTCAATATAAAAATTCAGCTCATATGAGTTATGCTTTCTCACAAGAGTTAAGAGTTTGGTTTTTTGGTTGTTTTTGGTTTGGTTGGTTTTTTCTATGTGTCCCTTTGACACATCGGTGCGAACTACTTGCAAAGGGGAAGAAAGGCAGTTAAAAATAATTGATGGAGAGGGCTTGTTCTTCAAATTTGAATGGAAGGTAAGTTTCATAGCTAAACTACCTAAATCTATGAACACATAAATCTTAATGTCAAAAATAATGAAGAGGGAAGGGGACTCCCAACTATATTTAGCAACCCTGCTCTTGAAAACTCTAATAAATTAACATAAAAAAGCTTCTTACTTTAACCACGCTTACTAAGCCAGATACAGTTATTTCTAACATTTATTTCATCCTTCCACACTGCTATTTTCCCAACTCAGAGCTTGAGCTCTGGTACCTTTATTCACACTAAATGATTATTACACATCTATTACAGTGAGTCTTCATGAAGAAACTTCTGTCAGCTAAATTTTCTAAAACTGGCCATGCATGGAAAATTCTTACGCGAGGTTAAGTCATTAGGCTAGATCTCACAATGTATCAACAAGACTGTCATTTCATTTCTGGTTTTGTAGGTGTTTTCCAGTTGTGTCATACCTAACCTTTAAAAATTGTTTCAGAGTTCCAGCTCAAAATGAAGTCTACAGGGTTTCTCTAAAAAGCACAGAATTAGGGAAAACATTATTTTAAATTGTGTGGTATACATTTAAAAAAATAAGTAAGAAACCAAACTAAACAAACAACTATTTCAGGCTCTGAAACATATTCATTACCTAGAAATGACCCTTAGATATTTCAAAGACAAGAAAACAAGTGTCTGTGTGTCTTTAGTGAGTGAACTGTAAGTGTATTCTTGGACTGAAAGAGCAGGGAATATTAGGTGTTGGTACTGTACTTTCACATACGTTTCAACAAGTCAATTTTAGGCATCTAGGCTATATCTATAGTTGTAGTTAAGGTTGACCTTATAGTTGCCCCAAGCCTGTAGCCACAAGTCTTCACTGTTTTAGTCCCAGGTCTTGGGCCCAAACACACATATATCTTAACATTAAGATTTCCACTGAGCTCCCAGGAACCAAGTGCACACTTAGCATTTACCTCTTTACTCAGCATTTTTTAGAGGATATCTTGAATTTGCTGAATAAGTGCCCAATCTTAGCAGAGAAATTCAGAAGTAGACCTATAGTTCTCTATTTTTGTCTTTCAGCTTGTACACTTTCATGTTCCACCCAATTATTAGAAAGAAAAATCATCACACTTTCATTTTTGCAGGTAAAAGAATTTTCAGTATTTGCCCTAATTTGTATAGAGCTTCATTCCTTTACTAAATCATTTTCATTTATAAAGCACCTTCAATCCTGGTAGAACTAAGCAATTTCTCAAGGTATTTGATAGATATTATTCCTTGTTAGATAGGGAAATTTTGAAAGTGTTTGGTTTGTATCTATGTTTCCAAAAGTGCCCTACAATTTTAGTGCTACACTACTTTTTTTTCTTTTCCTCTTGAAAAAAAAAAAAGTTAAGAAAGTATTCACAGCTGTTACCAAAAGGATTGTTAGAATAGCTGTTTGTCTTCAAAATTTTGCTCTTTTGCCCTAACAAATGTGGTAGTATTGGGTAATAATATAAACTGATGAGAAATTCTGCTGTCTCATTACACAAAAGCAAAGACTTGAAGAGTCATGGTATCACAGTAGCATGATATTCAAAAGGCTTTACAGATACTCTGAAGCAAAATTTTCAGCAGTATGACTCAAGGTAAATAATTATTTGGCAAAGTATTCCGGCTAAATTAATTTTATGCACAACAATGTCAGTAAAAATAAAACACTTCCACTAGTGGGCCAAATGTTAGCTTAGAACAAATATGGACATGTTCTGAAAAATGCACATAAAATAAATCCTTAAGGTTTTTCTGGGTGTGTAGAACCAAAAGGTCAGCCAACTGACTACATGTGGTTCAACAGCTGCTTCCTCTGACCTGCCAAAATCTTTCCTATTGTCACACTAAAGAAAACCTAGCACTTCTTATTTGTAATTTTAATTACTGAGGAAACTAGAAATAGTGGATTATCAGAACTAAAACTACAAAATATTAAATCCCAGTGATAAAAATCATCAAGCTCCGAAAAACACCCATCTAGAAGCATCAAAAATGTATTTGCCACACAAGATAACATAAAACTAGGCCCAAGGTAAAAAAAAAAAAAAGTCTCAATCTCAAAATCACAGTCACAAGAGCAACTCTGCAAGTCAAGACAAAGAAATGTTGGGAGATGATGCAAGAATTTGAATGAATTATCAGCTTTACATGCAATTTTAGATACCACTCCAACATGCAGAGTTTGGAAAAAAGATAGGAACAGTAAGTGTGCTGAAGTCTTCCTAAGAGCAGAACCTAAAGAACAAGAGTTGAAAGCAGAAATAGAGAGGAATGTGTCAGTGCACTGAAAGCAAATGAACTGTGTATTCATTTAACATGTCTGAGGCAGCATAGCACGAGGACCAGTCATTGTAACATAGAAAGATCAGTGAAATATTGAGATCTTATGAAGTGTGATTCATTGGAATGCCATAGAAAATGAAAGCAACCCGTAATTGACTTAGCAAGGATCACAAAGTCTCATTTCTGCCAGAGGCAAGAACTGGAGGAGGGGACTAACCAGGCTAAAAAAGTGTTTCTAATGTCTTGTAGAGAGCATCAAAGCTCTCACTAGAATAGATCTGGAAAAGTCTATGTCTACAAGAAAGTACCCTTCAACCTGAAGCCACTAGGCAACCCGCAGTGATTTTTGCTTTGATGGGAAGTGTCCCAGCCATTGGCAGGGGGGTTGGAACTAGGTTATTTTTAAGGTCCCTTCCAACTCTAACAATTCAATGATTCTGTGATTCTATATCACAGCATGGAGGAAAAGAGGAGGGAGCTTTATACTGCCCTAAGGAAATTGCCTGTCAAAATCAACCTGTTCTGTCATCAGAATAAAGAACATAAGGTCTTTTGAGTACTCTGCTTTATAGCTAAGGTAGTCCAAAATGTTTGAATGCCACCAGTATCTCTTCCCATCTTCCATGGATATCCAGGCTAACTAGATGATGTGGCAAAGACAGTTCCATCACTGCTTACAAGAAGGCATCTACAACTTTATGGAGCATTCACCCCATTTTTGGCAATTTGTTTTGATGAATTCTGACAACAGAGCAACAGGACTGAGCATGTCAAAAAGAGAAGCAGAGTAGTGTCTGGCTCCTGATTGAATTTGGATTTCACTTAAATGTCAAATTGTTCAGACCATTCAGGAAGATGATTCATAAATGTGCAAAAGCTTTATTCTAGGTTGTCCAGACAAATGTGAGGTGCTCTTGGAAATTACTTTCTCCAATAAGTAGATGAGCATCAGCATCACAAATTTTGGACAGAATTACCTAAATTCTGCCTAGTCAATTACTGGAATTAGGCCTAATTGACTACACAAGAAGGGAACATTTTCAGCTTTCAACAAAGACAGAAATGCTCAGACAGATGATCAACGTGTATGTTTTTTCCATGTCTGATGCATCAGCATGGGTCTGATGGGTGGGTTAAGAAAATAATAGATTATATTTGTTTTCAATCAGCACCTCCTTTGGGACACACTGTCTGCATCTCAAATAACAAATGCAGTCTGTTTAAATTCCTGAGCCCAGTATCTATTTCCATGCTGTTAAGCCTGGAGACCTGTGAGAAATCAAACTATGGAAGGTGGAGAGGAAAACGTTGGCTTTCCTGTCCTCACTTCAATACAAGGTCAGAACAAAGCTGAAACGTGCACCCAGACAAAAGGTCTTCAAAGATTTCTAACATCAAACTGTTTCAACAAAGTCTCTGTCTGTGGCTCTGACCATGGGCTGAGCTGATTCAGCTCCAGGTATTTCACCCAAACCCACAAGATTTCTCTGTATTTATATTTTAAACAGTTCACTGTTCTGAAGTTTACATATATGACATTTTGATCTGACTGTGTATTACATAGCAAAAAGTATGACAGATGGCTCACAATAATTTTGGAAAAAGCCCAGCCTAATGAGTTAATCCTAAATAAACAACATAAGAATTTTATACAGATGAAAGTTGGGAGGAAAAGTTGATACAGGTAGATATGAAGTGTTGCCTGTCCCAGGAACACTGGAAGAAATAAAAGTTTCCTTGGAGTGGTAAAGAACTCTTGGAAAATATATTGAATTGTGCTCTCTCCGTCAACAACCTGTAAGCACTACAGGACAAAAATTTTTGATGAACAGCGAATGGAAGTGATGTCCAAATGCCTGAGACACATTACAGACGCTGAAAAGATCTGAGCATCAATGCATTCACATAGAAAAAGAGGGCCTGCCTGAGTCAAGACTATAAAGGCCTTGTGTATTATGGGAAGCATAATCACAAGACAGTGTCATTATGATAGTAATAAGTCAGCAGAGCTTTTAGGCTGGAGCTGGCTCATGTCTTGATGTTCCAGAACTGGAGCACACTGCATTGGAAGTGTCCTGCAATACAGCACAAAGATAAAGGCAATGCCAGCATTTCTTTTTTAAGCAGAACAGACCTAAAGCGCATAATAGTGTGACATTAGTAAAATATTATCCTAATTTTAAACATGGACTGTAGATGTCACTATGCTATAGGAATACAGGCATTAGCAGTAATTATCCAATGCAGTAATATTAGGACAGCAATTTATACAACCCATACATCTGAAATTCCAGACTGTTTTTCCAGGCTAGACTGCAGAGGGGCTCTCTCCATTCTGTCCATGGAAACCAGGACACTGCCCAGCTGAGACTGCAAAAGCAGCAAAGCCATTGGGAGTGTGAACCAGACAGAAGCTGACTTCAGACATACTGCAGGGGCTGGGAGACCAACCTTCTCTTCAGCAGCTGTTCAGTAATTGGAAGTTGTTAGTATCTAAGGCTCTCATCTAACCAGGTTGCTGCTGTGTACTTAATGAGAACATATACTATAATTGCTGTACTCTTCTGGGTGCCTCAAAGAATTTAGTGTTCAAGCAGCCCGATATCTTCTGACTGACACCAAAAAGACCAGGGAAGATGCTTTTGTGATCAAGAGCATAGACAGGCTTAGGGTAAGTCTCCTCTGCAGTCAGACTGATATGTTACTGCAGTACAGACAGATCTTCCTTATAAATTCTGATGTCAGTAGCAACACCACTACTATCCAGGTCTTGGCTGCTGTCTACACATACAGCATCCCACAAGAATTCCAGTTTGGTCTAGAGTACTCCAATTGCTTTCAGTACCAAAATGAAAGCTGCCCCAGGCCTGCCTAAAGGCCCTGCAATCACAGTCTTTCACTGGAGACAGCTCTGCTGACTCATTTGAAGTTGCATACTTAGTCTTTGGGATATTTGACATGTGGAGGTCTGACCAATGGAAAGACCATGTTCAACAGCACATTTACTACTAGCAGGGCATGTCTATCTGTAATAAAACCTATTAAATTTACCCCTGCACTGTCTTCCCAATGCCCTCCATAACAGCTGTCTTGGCTGAAATCCCCTTCCCTGGCAGTATATTAACATGTGGACACAGCACTGCTGTTGGGCGGTATATTCAGCTAACTGATGGAAGTTGTCCTGGTAGAAACTGCATGGAAGAGGTAGTCAACAATATGGTGCACTGTGGCCTGGGGTAGCAAGCAAGAATTCAGGTTTGGGTTGTCAGGGAGAGGGCACACAGGATCTCTTCAAGTCAGCATTACCCCACGTGGTAGTAGCTCTGTTGTTGCTAGCACCTGTAGGACAGTTTGCATTGTCTTGAAACCTGTACTCATGACTGACACATTCTGTGGCTGTACTAATGTCCTGGAGGGAATATTCAAGTAACAAAGGGTGACCAGCCTATGCTTGAGAAATTTCACATGTATTTTTTGCCCCATGCTGGCACATGGGCACCACTCTAATTTTCCTCTGGAGTTGTGCCATGTTGAGAAAATACAATGCAGTGGAACTTATCATAGATCTTTTTAAAGACCTTTGCATATCCTTCATCTGCATGGAGTACAGATGCTTTATTCTCTGATGTCCTCAGTGTCAGGAGTACTTCCAAGGCAATATCTATAACAACTGGACCAATCCTGTTACTTTACAGTTCCAATTAACAGCTGAGATCAGCTGAGTCTAGCTGTTTTCACTTCATGACAGGAAAGCATACACATTGGAATGGAGAGTCAACCTGAAAGAAATTTCTTGTCTATGGAAAACACATTTAGTAACCAAGGGCTGTGGACATATTCCAGGTGGGGCTTTAGTCCCATATATGGCACCCCTGCACAGATATCCTTGAGGTTTCCTTAGGCAAGGCATGACTAAACTGAATGGGACAAAAGAAGGGAAAAGAGCAAAGGGCAGAGCAAAAGTTGTCTTTGTTTTCTTTGGACTTCTAGCACAGAGAAAGTGCAAGGTCAATGTATTTCTCCAGCTTCCTCTATTATGTACTGAATTTTCAAAAGAAAAGCCATTTAAAAATGACTTACAAATAAGATTTTAATGATCCTCATTTTGGTCATGGACATATTTTACCATCATAATAAATCTTAGATTAATATATGTGCTGTTCAAGAGGGAGCACAGTTGTAGAAAAAGGTACAAAATATTTTATTCATAACTCTAGCAAGGTCTGGGAATTCAGTCCAATTGCCTGTGCTGACCTACTTTTCATGAATGCTCAATTTCACACAGCCATGCTGGTTGTCTCAAAACTGATAGTATAACAGGTGAACATACCTTCCTGGACATTTCAGAATACTAAGGTAAAGCATGACTTTTAGTTACACAGTTTTCTTCATCATTTTTATTTTAATTCATTGCGGTGATAGAACTATTTTCCCTTTATTTTTAGTATTTGGTTTTGTTCAGGCTTGCTGCTTTAGTACTTACTAAATGCAAAAAAAACCTTTAGCATGAAGCACTAAAATAATGTTACTCTCTCCTTTGCAGCTTGTAGGTAGATTAGCATCCCTATAAATAATTCACAAAATACACATGCTTCTTCATTGTATTAAAAACCCATGTTTGGTCCATGATAAACTTTTTCTGTGACAAATTCATCTATTGCAATTCAATATCCCAAAGTGGAAGTTTCCAAACAAATAGGTCTTTTCAATATTTATTTATGGATATGGAAATTACTGCCATATATTTGAAACCTCTTACAAAATGGTCTTTGATATTCTACAGATTTTTGTATAAAAGATGAAACTGAATTTTCAATTCTTCTCATTTTTTCTGTTCCATCTTGTAAGTAATAGCTTTTTTTCTGTAGGTTTATTGCTCACTTTCTCACTGAACATAGCACTATAGCACTCTTTTTTTTTTTTTTGAAGAGCAGCATACTATGTGTTACTTGCACTAATGAATTGGCATTTATAAAGCAGAATGTATACCGTATCTAAGACGACTGCTGTGAAAATGCCTGAGTTGCTGCACTCTCTAAATAGAGCACAATTATAGCATATGGTTAGAGTGCTTTTATCTGTACTGCCACTGCTGGAAATTTAACTGTGTATGTGACCTGAATATTTAGAGCTCAATGGAAAATTCCATAAATGTAGTGTAGCTTCAGAGCACCTAACAGCAGTTACAAATATTATACCCATTATACACTATTGCCAAATGATAGATTATGATTCCCCTCTCCCATTCTGGGTGCATTTTGTCACTTGTGTCAATGCAGTATTCGAAAAGTCCCTTTGAAAAATGCAATGACTAGGTGCTAAGTAGCTTGCATTATATTGAGCAGTAGGTTTTCCCTGTCTGTATATTCGTACTCTTTCTGGCTGTGTGCAGTTAATGTTCAAACCTGGAAAGGCAGGAATATCATATCATATGTAGACCACACTTTCTGTGTGCTTTTGTTTGCTTAGTTTGACATACATGCTGAAAGCTACTGCCTAGCTGAGCAAACACAAAAAGAGGGAGCAGCTCTTCACAGTCTTAGAAAGTTTCTTGTTATGGTGGGATGGAGCATAGATGTAACATATCCATGGATACTACATGTCATTTTAACTTACTATAGGAGCACATGAACATCCCAGAGCCTTGTTTTAGTAAGAAATCCAGAAATAACAATTAAGAGAGTTTATAAGAGCAAAAGACAGAGTTAGGGAAGCATTATGGTTAAAAAAGCACAGTAGTTTAACCAAGGTTACACAAGCTGCAAGCTGGCTTCCTTATGATTCTTCCTGCCTCCTACTTACAATTTGGTTCCTTCTGCTTTTATGTTGTTGGAACATGTTAAAAGACTCTTTGCTGTAAAGTGCTAAATGTAGTGCATCCAGCTGCTATTGACAACCTGCTGCTGTAGCACTGTGCCAGCTGTGTAAAGGGACGAGGAAGGAGGGGATGTGTTAGTTGACATCCACCTGGTTGCATGTGAGTGCCTGACCCAATCTCAGTAACACAGAGGGATCAAAGTTCACATAGAGGTTATGGCAGTTTACTAAACTAAAACCAAGCTCTGTGTGGCAAAGTAATTTCTTAGTGGAGAGGACCCAGAAAGGATGTATATTCCAACCCTTTGGTTACAGCTGAGCAAGATTCAACCCTGTCCATGTGAGTTCTGACAGTGATTGTCTAACTGTTTCATGGTCCTCCATAAGTGCCACCATCTCTCAAGTCCATCTGTTCCAGCACTCCCCTAATCCTTACTGTCATAATGTGGGGTTTTATACCTAATCTTGATTACTTTATGTATCTTTCTTGCTGCTGTACATGCCCATCACTAGTAGTCCTAAAGCAGCAAAAACAGAGAACAGATTTTTCCCTTCCTCGCTGCAATACTGCCTCTGCATATTGCTCCTCAGAGTAACCCCTCATTAACTTTAATAAGAATCATCTTAATCTATACAGTAGCAAAAAATGATTGCATATGAGGCATATGTCAGTAAAAATGGGAGACGGGGAGAGAACTTTCTAAATCAGGACAATGGCTCTCTGCCCCTGACAAATTACACAGTAGGCAGCATACTGCGACATATAGAAGTGGATTTAGGGTTAATCCTTTCTTCCATGAGGATGTTGTAGCTTGTGAGGATTCCTACATGGAAACAGTCCTTGAGCACTCCCCAGCATCAAGAACATGATTATAGGACACCCTTCTGAGGCTCAGCCTTAGGGAAGGCAGTTATGCAGGTCACATTTGTTAAAAGCACTTGCAAGCAAATGCTTCTAGGAAAATCTTTTTGAATCAAATCCTGTTAAACTATTAGGGGTTAAAGGAAAACAAATGTTTAAAATAGGTTATGAATATGATTTTATTTATTGGTTCACAGCTCAGTACTGTGGCCACCTCAGATTACAATATCTATTTCATCAGATAATTACCCTATTAAAGCCTCACCTCTCTTTTGCCTATCTCTGACTTCTATTAAATAATGCAGAGGCATATGAGCAGGTAAATGTCATTGACTATTCTTGTAACACTTTGCATCTTCTGCAGGTGTCCTCAAAATTCTTTAATTGACCACAAATGTCAAGTTCCATTTTAAGGATCAGTCAAGACAAAGACAGTACTTAGAGAGCACTATGCCCCACAGCCATGTCAAAATAATGTAGTCATCCAAGTACCTTGTGGAGAAATGTTAATTCAGCCAAAGGTGAATTTGCCCTCAAAAATGTTATTTGGCAGAAGATATAAATTTTCTGAGTGCTAAATGAGAAAAATGTTTGAGGATATGTCAGGGTGTGTTTAACCAAAAGTATTTTGAAACCAAAAAGATCAGGTTTTTAATATAACGAAGACTGTAGCACTGAAGAACCAAAATATCCCTGATCCCCTAGATACGATTTGAGATTTCCCTCATGCTCTCTACAGCTTTCTCATTCCTGTGAAGGGAATTACACAATGTCACTAAGACTAAAGCAATTCATGCAACTTGCTGAAGCTGCATATAATTAAAATGCAATGGAAATGCCTTCATGCAGGAATTTACTTTTTGCCATTCCCCCTTCAGGAAAGAACATTATGTTCATGTACGAACAGAGGATCATTCATCTCCTGTACACATGGAGTGCTACTGGTAAACCCAGGACTGAAAGAAAGGCAAGAATTCTTCTTCCTGTTACTCACGCTGCCCTGGGATGCCATGGGAAAGGAGGCTAAGTGCATCATGGTCGTGCACACCCAGAGAAACCTTCAGTTGCATCAGTAAAGCTCATAACTCAGTGCCCTGCAGCACATGGGGTACATACGAAGGAGTTCATGGGCAGCTGGAAATCTGTTCAACCTTCCTGTGGTCTCAGGGGTATAGAAAGCCTGAGTCAGGTCCCAGCATGGGCCTAAGAAGGAAGCGTTGCGCCAACCCCAGCTTTGGGTTAATGAAAACCTCCATGACTTATGAGATACTATTTGTACTCACAGGGATTGTAATTTAAAGGTCCAGATCTCATCCACTTCAAAACAGCATAATCTGTCATCTACTTATTTTTAATTTTCAGTAGAAAAGTCAACTTTCATAGAACTGAAGTGAGTTTTCTAAATTTCACTGTTAGTATTTTTACATAATAATAACCATTTTGGGACTGACTGTACTTGTAAGATTCGTCTATAAACAAAATATGTTAAATATTTTTGTTTTCAGGTATATTATTTTATTTTTGTCACATTAGTAATGTCTACACTCTTAAGAAATGGACACACTTATAGTGTAAAGTATGTAAAAATCACATGTTTTCCTGGAATTAATACTTTGGCTTTACCTTGTCTTTATGACCTAAATTTTTTTCAATGTTGTACCCTGCTAATAGTCTTTCTCCTGAAGGAACCCTGCTGACTTAATCTGGAAGTTATTGAAGGATGATAGAACCAAGAATAGCTTGGGTTGGAAGATACCTGTAAAGATGATCTAGTTCCATGGTCAGGAACATCTCCCACTAAAAAACAGGTTTCTCAAAGTCCCAGCCAGCCTGTCCTTGAACATATAGGGAAGCAGCATCCACAATTTCTCTGGGCAGCCAGTTTCATTGTCTCATCAATCTCATAGTAAAGAATTCCCTCCTTATATCTAATAGAAAACTGTTTTCTTTTACTTCTAAACCATTAACAGAATCAAATCCAGAGACTCCAGAAACCTGTCCCTCAGCAACTACATCATCAGCATCATCCTTCAGGCAGGCTTCAGCCCTGTTTTTCCATTTTAATTGCAAATCTCTTAAAATTCCAGATCCTGGGAATTAAGTCTATTACAAGTTTAAAAGAAAATGTTAAAAAATAACAGTTGTGAAGTGTGGAAAAGGGAAACTATAATGTACTGAAATAGTATAATACAGATAAAAGGTATTCAAATGTTATTTTAAAGCCTTTCTGATTTTAAAACCAACCTGAACATTTTACATGTCTCTGACTCATGATACTTCACACAGGTAACAAATCCTAAAACTTGGAATATTTGTGTGCTTACTTCTAATGCCTTGTTAAAGGAATGCAATTGACAGCTGCCACAATTTTATTTGGATCAGTATACATGCTCACTTCTGTTGATGCTGGGTCCAACTCAGACCAGGCAAGAAGTGTGAGGACACAGTGGTCTTGCACTGTTGCCATAACCCTTTCACCCTGTGGTAGCAACCAAGTATGCCAGCTCTGGATTAGGACCCCAGCATTATAGAGAGTCCTATAGAAATGGTAACAGAAAAGTGATCCCTGCACTAAATAGCTTCCAGTCTAAATATCCACCTTGTACCTAGAGAAGTCCATTCCTTAGGTCACCTGTCTCAATGATGCATTGGCAGTCATTTTTAAGGATAAAAAAATCAGGGTTTTTTTTGTTGTCATCTCCTTATTTCATGTCTCAACATCTCATAGTTATTGAGAATTGGAGTAGTTATTGACCTGTGGAGGTTTTACTGTGTCTTGTGATTTCTATTAATGTTACCTTGTGGGAAATAAAATGTAATTGAGAGAGCAAAAACACATAGGCAGCAAATCCCTGCCCTGTGTTTCATGTGTATGGTAAGAATAAACAGCAGATGTCAGCACTAATCCAGAACTTGAAATGTTCACATGGAATTTAATCAGACACCACTTCACTGTCCTCAATATGCTCATATTGTGAAGAAACTGATCAAAATCTCTGCTTAAAAGCACAAATATATTTCTATTTAAAGAAGCTCAGAAAATGTTAAGCATCACTCCAACATGAGTACTGCTAGATAACAAGTGAGCCCATTTGTATGGATAGATTTTTTCCTTAGCCTTGCACTAAAAGTTCCCTAGAACCACACACATCCCTAAAAGTGAGAATTTGCTTTTTAAAAGTGGATTCAGAAGAGATAGTAGTTTGGAAAAGTACAAGTGTAATGGATAAAGAGAGACCTGATGAGGAAGAATGGCTTTATTATAAACTGTATCTTGGTCTCCAAGGATCACTGACATTGAATGGAAGAGAACAAGCATACCCAGGGTCAATTATAAAAGTAAAAATAGCTTGGCTATTTAAAATCGTATTAGTTCTAGTAACAAAACCAAACCAACATCCATTTACATTATGAACTTAGCAGACTCAAGATAGTTCCTCCTGAGCTGAAAGCTAAGTCTCATCCTGAACAAACTCTCAAGATTCCCAGAGCCACCTTCAGTTTTTAGCAAACACCACCATGAGAGTACATCCAATTGCCTCCCTTGCCATTCTACTGTCTTTGCTCCCTGAACTACTTTGCTCTATGCTATTTTTGAAGAAAAAAAAAAAAAAAGCAGCAGGCTGTTTTTATTAAGTAGTAAAACAATTTACTTTGATTCATCCTCTCTGACCAGAAGAACATAAGAAGTCATTTATCTTAACTTTGCTGTCAGCACAGAGATGTTAAACCAGGATTAAGTGGTGGAAAAACTGTTGAAGGAGAAAGTGGAAAAAACAAGACAAACAGAATTATAGTGAACCCCCTTCTCAAAAGAGGGGAAGAGAAATACTGCTGACCTGCCTTGCTGCTACTGGTTTATGCTCTGACATGTTAAAAAATACATTTTTCATGGAAAATCAAAGACATCATGATACCTGAGAAGAGCTGCAAGCTATGATTTCAGAGAAAAAAATAGAAAAGTAAGCCAATTCTCCTGTGAATTAGAAGTACTTCAATCTCCACTTTTTATAATAACAAAGAAACATTTTACACTATACACCTGAAATAAGTTGCATCATCTTTTCTTTGCAGGCTATGCCAGTGTGGGATTACAGTCCTCTCCCGCCTCCACGTGTGAATGGCTCTCCCCAAGGTGTTTTCTCCCACCCTAAGTGGTGACTGTTTTTTTTCTGCACAGAAGACTGATTTTCTACCTGTTTCAACACTTTCATCGTGCACACCAGATGCTCATGCATAACCCCAAGGGACAGGATGAGCTCTACATCACACCCTGAAGAAGAGGAAATTCCAGTGTCTCCACAAGTGAAATCACACAATCTGTCTGCCATAAATCACAGAATCACAGAATTTTAGGGATTGGAAGGGACCTAGAAGATCATCTAGTCCAATCCCCCTGCCAGAGCAGGATCACCTAGACTAAGTCACCCAGGAACACATCCAGGCGAGTCTTGAGTGTCTCCAGAGAAGGAGACTCCACAACCTCCCTGGGCAGCCCGTTCCAGAGCTCTGTCACCCTCACTGAGAAAAGTTTTTCCTTGTGTTGACCCTAAACCTCTTGTGCTCCAATTTACTCCTGTTGCTTCTTGTCCCGTCATTGGATGACATTGAGAAGAGTCTGGCTCCATCCTCCCTACACTCACCCTTAACATTTGACCTTGTTTTTGTTAACCAGGATTTTGACATTTGTATTTTGGTCTATGTTACATTATATGTTTTTTATAAGTATCAAAAGCCTTGCTGAAGTCAAGGAACACCACATTCACTGTCCTTTCCTCTACTTACATAATTATCATAAAAGGCTATCAGATTAGTCAAGCATGACTTCCCCTTACGGAATCCATGTTGACTACTTGTGATAGGCCTTCTTTCTTCCAGATGCTTAGAGATGGCAGCAAGAACAAGCTGTTCCATCACATTCCAGGGATGGAGGTGAGGCTGACGAGCCTGTAGTTACCCAGATCCTCCTTTTTGCCCTTTTTGAAGACTGGGACAACATTGGCCTCCCTCCAGTCCTCAGGCACTTCTGTTCTCCAGGACCTTTCAAAAATTATGGAGAATGGCCTGGCAATAACCTCTGCCATCTCCCTCATCACTCGTGGGTGTATCCCATCAGGAACCATAGACTTGTGGATGTCTAGTTTACTCAACTGGTCTCGAACCCAAGCCTCTTCAACTGAGGAACTTCCTCCCTCCAGAATTCCTCTGTGGTCTTGGAGACCTGGGACTCCTGGTAGCTGGCCTTAGAAGTAAAGACCAAGACAAAGGTGGCATTCAGTAACTCAGCTTTCTCTCTGTCCTCGGTCACCAGGGTACCCACTTCATCCAGTAGCGGGCCCACATTACCTTTAGACTTCTTTTGGCCTCCAACATACTTGTAGGAGCTTTTCTTGTTGTCCTTGACCTCCCTCGCCAGCTTGATTTCAAGGGAAGCCTTAGATTTCCTTGTTGCATCCTTGTATCCTTTGACAAACTCCTTATATTCTTCCCAAGTGGCCTGTCCCTCCTTCCATGTTTTATATATTTCCCTCTTCAACTTAAGTTTTACCAAGAGTTTCCTGCCCAACCATGCAGGTCTCCTAACTCTCTTACTAGATTTCCTACTCTTTGGGATACATTGATCTTGAGCCTGGAGGAAATGGCATTTGAATATTAGCCAGCTTGCTTGGACCCCCTTGCCCTCCAGAGCCTTGTCCCATAGGGCTTTTCCAAGCATTTCCCTGAGAAGGCTAAGTTTAGCCTTTCTGAAGTCCAGGGTAGCAATCCTGCTTGCGGCCCTGTGCCTGCTGCCTGTAATTCTAAACTCCACCATCTTGTGGTCACTACAGCCAAGGGTGCCTCCTACCTTCA
>JANHGL010009945.1:0-13709 GCA_024611195.1 Ceyx melanurus | reverse complement strand
GTAATGAAAAGGAAGATAACAAAAAGAGAGCTAAATAAAAACCCAGGAAAGACAAGCGATGCACAAAGAAATTTATCACAATCCACCAATAAATGCCCAGCCAGTCCAGGCAGCAATCTGACCCTCTTGGCCAACTCCCCTGGTTTATATACAGCACATGATGTCATATGGTATGAAATATTCCTTTGTCCAGCTTGGATCCAACTGTCCAGCTGTCCTAGCTGTGTCCCCTCCCAACTCCTTGTACCCCTCCATCAGCCTTTTCATTGTCAGGGCATGAGAAGCTGAAAAATCCTTACATAGGATAAACACTTCTTAGTAACAACTAAAAATGTCAGCATGTTATCAACATTATTTAACACTATTATCAACATATTAAATTCAAAATGCAGCACTGTACCAGCTACTAGGAAGAAAAGTGATACTATCCCAACAGAAACCAAGACAATCCATTAGAATGAAATTTGAATTAAAGAATTGCTGGGCATTTTTTTTTTCTATTTTACTTCCTCAAGGTCCTTAAGTCTTCTAAGAAGCAAGTCAGACATGTTTTGTTCTGTGGCATGTCAAAAAATTTTGATTAACCTTAAATTGATTAGAGTTTAGGGATGAATGGTGGATTGAAATTCATTATTAAAATCATACTTAGCTCTTAAATACTGGCTACAAAGCAGGATCTAGATAAGACATTAATTTCAAGTACTTAAATCTTGACATCCTGATGCCCATACTCCTTACATCAAGGTACAGGAGTTCAAAAGATAAAACTAATGCTCATCCATGCATATACTAGTGAACATGGGGGCATATTTTAAAACAACAACACACATATTTTTCAGCAGAAAATGTTTGGTATCTGGCACTTTTAAACTTGAAGATATTAATTTATTACACAGTACTGAACAAAGTAAATACCTCTTTTATATTATTTTGCAATTTATATTTTTCTCTGTAATTTCAAACATAAGCAAAATGAAGTTTTTCAAATAATCAGTGATAAAACAGGAACTTAAAAACAGTGGTGAGAAAACAAAAATTCAACAATAAACATACTAAGTTATAGAAAACTCATAAACTGTAAATAAAATAATTTCACCAAATACATTGCAAATAAAAAAAAAAAAAAAAGAGTTTCAATTGTTCTACAAAGCAATAAATCTACCTTGGATAAAATCTCGCATATATAGTCATGTTTTAGGTAACTTTTTATTACACAATTAATAATGTAACACGTTAGTGTAATGAGAATTTAGAACATCCTTGAAATATCCTCAGTTGCTTTGATGTCAGCTTGCACTTTCCTTTACATATAGATTATATACTTAATACTACTTAATTTTAAAAGTTGATATTATTGTCAGTACTCTATCATGTTCCTTATACAAGCAAGTAGTGATCAAGAATGTGTTTACATGCTTTCCCAGAGAGATATTTTTGAACTGTAAATAAAATTCTGAAGTCCACATTTAAATTGAATGTTTAATTTCTTTTCAGACTCGGTACCTGAATGGTCTTTGATCAGCTTCAAAATCCTGAAGCCTTCTTTAACTCCCGTAATCAGAAATAATTATAACTTAACGATGCTTTATTTATTTTAACATCTTCCCACTCTGAATATAATTTATTTAAACATCAACAGGCAAAATAAGTAATCTCATAATTCACAATAACATAAAGCTGAACAACCACAGTCAAGGTAACTGTTGCTGATTAATTTAACAGATATGCCTCTGAATTTTAAAATTCAGTACCAGTCATTAATTGCAACTAAACTTTCATTATTATTTTGGTCAACAACTATGAATTAATGACAACCACAATATAGGGCTGGTATTGAAGCCCATGAGGTCATGCCCTTTACTTCTGAACCTGTTTGCACTTAGCATTCTGTTCTTTAGCATTCTTTGGCATTTCAACCAGACAACGTGTTTTAATTGTGTCATTTCATTCTGAGGTTTTTTAACACTTCCTTGACACTGCTGTAATACTTCGGGCAATTTTGAATCAAATTAATTGTTTCATAATAAAAAGTTGCAATATTTGGGTTTTAAAATTTTCTAAATAAATACTACAGTATTTTTAAAATTCTTAGGAAACTTCGAGGTTCAAAATGTTTGCCAAACTGGACCTCAACTCATGATTCATTTCCACCTGTCTCATGGTTTTTTTTCTGGATTTGTATTTCTGTAATAATTAGAAAATAATTTTTAAAGACAGACCAAGAATATAAGGCTGCAACTTGAACTACAAAATATAATCAGTAAAAAGATTATAAAAGAAAGTTATATGATCAAAACAAACATGGTGGTTCTTCTCATTCAATCACCTTAATTTCAGAGATGCTTAATTGTGAAATAGGTTGTGCAAAATAGATTTTATTTTAATTGAACTAGAAATTAGTATCAAACATATTGAAAAAAATATAGCTTAGGTAAAATCTGGTACATCAAGTCTTTTCCTTGAAAAAAGCAACTTATTTCAAGTCCAGACATTAATTAGCCCCATAATATGCAAAGCACAACAAATAATTTCTGGTTTAATTCATTTTACTTCACAAGGAAATGTTTTTAACTTGAAATACATAGTATTGTATTTGCCCTAAATAGAACTAAATTTATTAATTTTTTTTTATAAAGTTCACATATATTTTAGGGGCTTGGGTCAGTGCTAAGGTTGAATTTTGGGTTTTGTCCATAAAATATTTGCTAACACAAACTGATGTTTTATTTTTTTTAATAACATTTTTTTTAATAACATTTCCTAGTTATTAAATTTCCTCTAATTTATTTCCTATATTCATACAGAAATTTACCATTTCTGTTAAGGGGGCTGAAACACCTCTCCTGTGAGGACAGGCTGAAGGAGCTGGGGTTGTTCAGACTAGAGAAGAGCAGGCTCCGGGGTGATCTTGTAGCCACCTTCCAGTACCTGAAGGGGGCCTACAGAAAGGCTGGAGAGGGGCTGTTTACAAGGGCCTGTAGGACGAGGGGTAATGGGTTCAAATTAGAGAAGAGCAGATTTAGAGTAGATATCAGGAAGAAGTACTTTACCTTGAGGGTGGTAGAACAGTGGAATAGGCTCCCCAGGGAGGTGGATGAGGCCCCATCCCTGGAGATATTCAAGGTGAGGTTGGACAAGGCTCTGAGCATCCTGGTCTAGTTGAGGGTGTCCCTGCTCACTGCAGGGGGGCTGGACTAGATGTCCTTTGGAGGTCCCTAAACATTCTATGATTCTATAATTCTATAATTACTTTGTTCTCTTTATATTAATATTTTCTGGAAGGTCAGTATATTGCCCTCCCTTGCTTTGTACAAATAACCTTGTCATTTTTGTTACAGTTTTCCACCTTCTATTTCAAGCGAGTATTAGTGATAGTGATTTTAACAGAGATAGAGGTAAAAAAACCTTCTCAGACCTCCAGCTCAGACCGAATTAGGTGCTTGACTCCATCTTCTGGTAATATATGAAGGGGAGTTTTCAGGCTATGGACCTTTTGTCAAAGCTGCCTGAGATATTCAGGAGTTTGAATGTTGACACAAGGTGAGTTTTTATCTATCTTATTAGCATGTCTGTCTTTTAATAACTTATTTTACTTCTAAAATGAATCTCAAGTTCAGTTCAGGTCACATCTTGTTTAAGACACACTGATACAGGAATAAATTAACACAGATACTTCTTACTCTGTTCTAGACTAAGATTAATATCTCCTGATTTTAAAATACAATAATCAGTATTTTGATATGATATTGTTGCAGACCATTTAATCTGTATAGTTCTTTCAGAAAATAATATTTCTTAATGCTTAACAAAACATTCCTGGAACACAAAGTCATTTTGCATTTCACCCTTCCAGCCTCAGAAATCAACTGTTCTTGTTGCATGTGCATTTTATTTTGTTTGGCTCATTGTTTCCCTTAGTTTAGAGATCAAAAAGTGAATCTGTACTGTAAATATAAGCCCTGCAAGTATCAAAGGAAGAAAAGGGGAGAGGATGGGGAACATTTAGACATATATGGATTCTATCTAACAGCTTTATTAGCAGTGTGCTTCAGATGCTTTTCATTAAAACTTAAAGACAGCTGAATGAGTGCCAAAATCAACTGCAATGTTGGATGAATGGTATCACTGCACACAACTTGTGATTTATTCTCACATGAAATTGCTTGTCTGCAATTAAAGATTAATTATTTTACCCTGACACTAATAACACTGATCATAAGGATTTAAATTATCAAAATGGTTTGTATAAATTCTGTGATCAATTTTTATTCTCCTAGTTTTATGCTTCTAACATCCATTTCATAGTCATATTAATATTGCTAATTGCCACAGGCATGCATTTAATGCTCTATTTTTGTCCCATCCCAATATCAGCCTCAACTTACATACATCCTGAATGTCTTCACAATCCACTCCACTGTTTTATTATTGCTTTTTTTGTTGTTGTTGCTGTTTCTATCATCTCTCTTTCTTTTTCCATAAATTCATGCTAACCTCCATCTTGTCCTGTATCTAACGTATTTTTTACAGAGAAAATTGCAGTGGGTTGGAAGGACTGAGGAAGGAAATAAAAGGGAGCTAAGAGATGACTGAAAACAAACCCCACACTCTGATTTTTCCAAGTGCAGTGGTGATGACATGTTGGAACACACTGCAACAATTTCTTATCTACCTCTGATGTATCACCACACATCAGTAAGCTCAAAAGTTTTTCCTCTTTCTAAAAATATTCATCTGGACTCTGAAGGTGAAATGTTCTGGGAAGTTTGAGCAAAATAATGTAGTAGATTTTTATTTGGATTAAGTGTAAAAAAGCCACTTTCCCAAAAATAAAGTGCCAAAAACCTTAAACTTTTCCCAATTACTTATTCTTATGTGGATTTGTGTTTTAGAGATAGACACAAAAGCAAACCTAGAAATACTACTTAATCAGCTGAGCAAAGTGTAATAGATATTTACCCAATTAAGAAATCAAGAGGCAGAAAAAGCCAAAGGTTGCAAGCATAACCTTAATTCAATGAATCTTTATTTCAACCAAACTTATTGGTTGGTTGATCAAAATAAACAATGGTTTTCCCTACCCCATGTTTACTGAAGTAACTGCACAGCTCAAGCAGAAGTCACACGGGACAACTGTTCAGAGATGGTGCCCTCCCATTGCGTTGACTGGAGCAATAACCCAACTTTGTCCATGGGGCAGGTTAACATGTCATATACTAACATGCCAGTCTTTTACAGAAGAAAACACATATAGGACTTTATGTGATTATATATTTTATATATATATACATAAAACAAAATTTAATATAGAATATAGGAATTCACCTACTCTTTGTTAACTTTTAACCATCACAATGTGATCAGTAGGGATTGTTGCAACATTTACACATGCAGGTGCAACCCTTGCTAAAAATATACTTCAGGTGTGGAGAGCTCACTCCACAAATTTCACCATTTGTTTGATGCAGTTTTCTGTAATCAATAGGTATTCATACTGATGAAAAACATTTATGTACTCTAGATTATATATCCAGGAGAGAGGACATCCTGGCCAGAGATGATGACTTTCAAAAACTGCCTGAATGTGTTTCTGTGCAAGCTGATCGAGGTAAACCTGCTTCAGCAGTGAAGTTGGACTAGATGATCTCCAGAGGTCCCTTCCAACCCCTACCATTCTGTGATTCTGCGCAATAAGGAACAGTAACTGAGTGTGTATTGCCTGTCTTTCCAAAGTGCATTTCACCTGTGTGAAATACAGTGTTTTAATTGCCAACTCAAGAGCTAAGAAGTCAACAAGTATCAAAATTGTTTTGACCATGTGTCCTTTAATCTGCTGTTCTGCATATTCTCAGATATGTAATAGTATGCATTATTTAATTAAATGAGCACACACTCATTTGTCCTTGGGAAAAGTGTACATTTGCAAGTAATGAATGCAAAATATTTCATTTTTATGCAGAATCCAATTATTTTCTTAATGCAATGTGTCTATTTAGCTGTTTGGGGTTTGTTGTGTTTTTGGTTTTTTTTAAGTTGGCTTAATTAATTATGGTAGTAGTACTGCTTTGCCCAACTGTGATATTAAAATCAACAAGCTCATCATGTTAAAAACCCCTTGTTTTTATTGTTCTCCTGGGGAATGTATGTGGTTTATACTAGATCATACTTGGATATTTGTGAGTTCTGGTTAATTTGTCAGTGGCCTTGAGGGGAAAAGGGGGATTATGTTTTCTCATTATCTAGGCAAAAATTAAGCAACCTTTTTCATCTTATTCTTATGAACATTTCAGTTAACCCCAGTGAGACTACTCATCTGAATCAAAGGAACATGATTAAGCTTTCTGATAACTAACTAGTTTGTGTGATGTCAAAATTGATGTAATTGTAGTCTGAATGTTAAATATTCAGCTAATGACATAATTTGGATCTGAGGATCATTCTTCTAATTTAAATGACTATCAATTCATAAAATGCAGAAGTTTCCTCTAATCTAGCGGTTCATCCAATTCAAAAATACATTTGTCTGTTAATTAGTTTGTGAACTTTAGCACTTTGACCCAAGGCATGTCCTTTGATTACACTTGTACAGCACCTAAAACACAAGGTTGCAACTTCAAGGCACTCAGTGACAGTTAATCATAGAAAGATAGAAAGATAAAATTGAATTGCTGTTGAACCATCCAGAGCAGTAAGACCTGGGACAGTGTTACAGAAGAATTCACTAAACCCTGAAAATTCAAAACTAAACTGAGACTTTGTCCTTTATGCATCAGATATAGCAAGTTCTTTCAACAGATCTTACATAACCTGCAGCAGATGCTGTAATATATAAACAAATAGCACTGAGCTAAGAGGAAAGAGGAGTTGATGTCTTAACTGTGAATGTTTTTACTTGAATGCATTTTGTTTTACTTCAAAAAAAAAGAATTATCTTTATGGTGGGGTCTGGTGGGAAAGCAGAACTTTAGAGGAGTTCAGTGTCACAGATACATTTTCTACCATGTGCAGATGTTTATCCTTCAGGCAGAAACAAGTGCATATTGAAATTGCTATGTTTATTAAAATGAACTCTCAGCCACATATTTGCAGAAACATTCTAAAAAATTTCATTAAAAAAAAATTAAATGTGTCATATCAGCCAAATCAAGCATAAGACTTTCTTCTTTTAGAAGAAATTCTGCATAAGTCTCTGATTTGTTTGGTAACTATTTTAATCTGCTTTTGCAATTATCTTAATTTTCCTAAGTCTACATGTCAGTGAGTATCCAGTAGGACAAATTACATATAAGATAAAAAATCAGGTTCCACTAAATTTCCATTTCCTTCAACACAAGGAGGCAGTGCAGAGACTCACAATTCACAGGAGACATGTCAGCAGAAGGAATTGTAAATGCCAGCACACATCACCTGTGGCTCAGTGTTTCTTCTGTTAAATCTGTCAGGTTAGAAAGTGAAAATAATAGTTCAGCTTCGCTTCTTAATGCTCATCAAGCTCTCCAGGATTATTGCAGCACTAGATGATGAGCTTAGTCCTCTCACACGTGCTGGTGTCATAAGAGCTCACAACTCTTATGTCACCAGCACCTCTGGTGTATGAGATGGGCAACACTGGGCAGCTGACAATCCAGGCATCAGCAGCTCACCATGAGCTTCGCATGGTCATTTTCCTGCTTTCTACACATTTCCCAAAGAACCAACACAATCTCATCCAAATATTTCTGAGAGTTTGAATTCAGAAGTTTGTGGTCCACAGCCTGAAGGAGCTCAAGGGGTATCAGTCTTTGTTATGAATAATTACCTTTTCTCTATCCTCTTCAATAAATACAAAATAAAACCCAGTGAATTATAGGATTAAGAAGATGAATGTGGGTTCTACCAAGGGTGCTGAGACCCACTCAGACTGGGAAGGGGGTTTTATCTGTGCCTTTGGACACAATCCTGTCTTTGAGTGGTTTTGCATGTTACAATTTTCCAAAAAGATTCTCTTTCATCTATCAAATGTCCCAGTCCTCCAGCAGAAATAATTGTATCTCCTGAAATCCATTAGAGCAGTCCCTGTTTGCATCTCATTTCACATCTGTCAGGCACTGTGATCTCTCTGCTCTACCAAGATTTTTCTGCCCTGTGTAAATTCTGTTCTTGCAAGGAGGGAGCTCTTCTCCAATAATAGATTTCATGTCAGGAGAGAACTAGAACTCCACGTCTGGCTGCATGGAGTGCCTCAGTCCCACGGAGATGCCCAGTTCCCATAGAACACTGGGAATCCCAGAGTTAAGCCTTCATGCTTTGTCCTAAAGGGTTTTATATCCATCAGACTCAATGAAAAGATGTACTTGCCAACTGTGACATAGAAGACTGATTTAAAATAAACAAACAAATACATAAATAAAAATATTGGAAGGTTGTAAAGCTAAGAACTGTCTAAATGTTGACCTTTGACCAGGACTGGGAAAAAATAATTAGGAAACTGCTAGATTTCCTAGATTTCATCTGATGCCCCACAAATACAGAAGAGTGAGCACATACCCCTAACAGAGCAACTGTTCGCAGACCTCAGTTGGGATCTGGCTCTGAAGAGTCAAGTCTGGGGATTGCCACAAAAATCCACTTGACCCAAACCACAGAGCAGCCCCAGTACCCATGCAAGTCCAGAGGTCCAAACAATTAGAAGAGGAAATAAACACCTGACTCCAGCACTGCAGCCAAGGAAAAAGGCTGTGCAACCACAGCCACAAGCACCCTAGCTTAATGGACCTACAAGTTGAGCTGGAAAGACCAAAGGGGAGAAGTGAATGAAGGCTGCAGAGGAACATCGAGCAATGAGATGTCTCACCCCACCTCTGCACAAGCATTTGTTTCAAACAACAGCTGCTTTCTATAAAGCTGACTTGAAAATTGGTATCTTCCTACTTCTGAGAGAATGTGTGCACTTTGTCTTTTTACTGGCAAGAGTACTGTTATTGCTTTTCATTCCTGACAGACCTGCAGAGCTACCTCCATGATGGGGAGGTGAACTGGAGTCTACTTTGGCAGAAAGCAGAAAGAAAACAGCTTGATCTCAGATCCCAGGGTGAATTTTCAGTCCTGGCAGTCAAGAAAGTCATGGTTTTATTTGTAAATTAAAAAAAGAGGTCAACAGGAAAGTCACTGGGGAAAAAAAAAAAAAAAGATAAAAGCAAATATGGAACCCTACCGTGCCATTTATAGTCTCTTTATAGATGAGAGCACAGTTTATGTAATGTAATTTGCGTTATAAATAATATTATTGTTTGTTTCAGCCAAAAAGCTGTAGCTCAATTAAAAGAATGGACGTTTTTGTTTACTTTATTGTAAAATATATCTGTAAGGACTATATAAGGAAAAGTTACTGCAGTGGCAAGAAAAAGGATACTAAAAGTATTTACACCAAGTATTTCCAGTCAGAAAGAAACCTGAGGATTAATGGGTCTCTTTGTTCATTTAAATCAAATAACCAAAAAAACCTGATAAATTTTAAAGAAAAAGAAATAAGGTAAGAAATGTGAATTGATAGATTTGACTTTGGAGTGCAATATTAAAAAGGGACAATATGTACCCATAAGTCTGTGAAAGAGGATAGTCATTTTTTTAATCTGTTCAACACGCAGGGTGTCCCATCTCCTTGGCTGGTGTGCAGTGCATACTCAGCAGTAAACAATATGATATTATATCCATCTTTTAATCCTCACTTATTTCAAGCATAATTGGTGAGAAATTATTGTGTGATGTCAAACAGAAATGGTCCCTGTAAAAGAGAGAGAAACATTCTTTTTCAAATAATAAATTAAAACACCATGCAAAAACACATCTAGAAAAAAAAATAATCTCGTGCTGTACAGAAATCTGAGATGGCATCAGTGGAAGTTTTGTGGTTCTTCTCTGAGCCAGTTAAATGCTGATGTTTAATTTTTACAAACTGATGTGAACTTATTTTTTCTCAAGAAGAAAACGTTTCCTGAAAATAAATAATAAATAAATGAATAATGTTTTAAGAAAAATAAAACAATGAACACTATAAAACAATAATATGTAAAATCAGAGTGCTGTGTGTGGAACAGATTGTTTCCATCAGGAGTTAGTCAGATGGAGGAAAAGTAAGGTAAGGTTAATGAGGCAAAGGGATGTGATTACATTTTTAATAACAGGCAGCCTTGTTTCCATGTCTTCCTCCTCCAGGTGGTCCCAAAGGACTAGATATGAGAGGAGGGAAGCCTGTAGCTCTGGAGCTGTGTTCAGTTCCTGAGCTGCTCATGTGATGCCCCTGTGCTCAAGCTACAGCACAGTACCAACAGATTAAAGACTTTGACATATGTGTCCCAAGGAAGTTGGTCAGCAGTGATGAAAGAAGCAAAAGAGACAACTTTATGTAGCAAAACAGGATACTGGTTGTCTTTTTTTTTTTTTTTTTTTTTTAATGTACTATGAGAAAATGGGCGTTCCACTACAAGTAGGATCTGGGAAAAGGGAATACTGTTTCTTAATAGAAAAAACAACAACAAAACTACCAGACCACAGCAGATACAATCAGTTCCTTCTCCTTCCAGAAGTAAATTCTTCCATGAATTGTTGGGTAAAGTGTAAGAAAGATCCAGCAGCAAAAGCTTGATTGCAACCCACTGGATATCGTCAGGAAGTTGCTTTATGCTCCCTGTGATTTAAATTGATGCATATGAACAGGAAACCTGCCGAGGATTTTGGTCAAGTTGCAGTCAGTGGCATTTAACCCCAAAGCTTTTTATTAAGATAATACTGGATATATTAAGGATCAGGTCTCCAAATGAAAAATGTCTCACAGAAGGAAAAACCTTTTCACAGTGAGGGTGAGGGAGCTCTGGAACAGGCTGCCCAGGGAGGTTGTGAAGTTTCCTTCTCTGGAGACACTTAAGACCCGCCTGGATCTGTTCCTGGGTGACTTAGTCTAGATGATCCTGCTCTGGCAGGGGGGTTGGACTAGATGATCTTCTAGGTCCCTTCCAACCCCTAACATTTTATGATTCTGTGATTCTGTAATTCAACATTAGAAATACTTACATAAATCATAGGAGAAGGACTGAGAGGATGAAAACACTTAAGTAAAAAAAACAAGCAGTAACTATAAATACAATGACATTTACAAATGCAAAAGAAGCAAAGCCAACCTGACTAAAGATAAATTGAAGGGACACATATTAGATGATAAAATTGAAGATGAAAACTAAGAGCAGAGATACATTGAAGAGGAAACAGTCATATGCCTAAAAGTGGGCCACAATCCTGTTCAGAGGGAAATCTCCTTCCAACCTTAACTGTGTTCCCACAATTCTACTGAATATCATATGGTGAACAGTAGTACTTTTTCAAGTTCTCAAGCCATCTACAGGAGGAGACACAAAAGAGATTAAGTCTCCTGAATTGTGGAGAGTGTAATGATTCAGTGACATTTTGGAGGAGCTCAATAATGCATTCGTCACTATTCTTTGACAAAGTGAGTTGGGGGGTTATCTAAACTTATATTTTGAGGCAATAATCACGAGACAATGAAAATAAAGTCCAGTAACGTTAATAATTTACATAGCATCAAGTCATTATGGTTTTTGTTATACTGTATGGCCAAGTATTTATGAAACATAATTTGGAATTGGTAGATATTTACCTAACGTTCATGTGTATTTCTTTCAAAACGTTTGCGGTATCTTAGAAGCAGCATATCTGCAATGTGATGCAGGGGTTGCTATGGTGAGTTCACATCTCTTATTTAATGCTGTACTTGAGTAAATACACACTGTAACATTCTCTGTTAGCTGTACTATTAGTAAAGTTATGTCAGCATTTCTATCAAAAATACTTGTTTTCTATTGTAACTTGACCAAAACAAAAACTATTCCTAGACTGAATCCACAGAAGGTTTTCCACAGTAAAAAATCCACAGTATTTTTTTTCACAGCTTCTATCACTTTTTGAAGATTTCTCTCATAAAAATCAACCAACCAACCACTAAAATTGGTGGTTTTGTTTCTAATCTTTAATAACTACTGGTTTTGATTGAAGTTACAGGACTTCTCATTTAGAAAAATCTTTAGAAAAATTTTGGGGTTAGTTTTCATGTCACTGTTCCAGCTGGTGTCAGTGGGCATTCAGTAAGGCATTAATTGCATTGCTTGTTTCACAGCTCTTCTGTACTGCCAGAATGGCATAAAGACACTTTTGTGTAAAGGAGACCCAGGTCCTCAGTTCTTGTATTTAATGACTTGATTAATTAAATGGTATCAGAAACATAACTTGTAGACTCCACTACATTCTTTCTGGGCAAGTATTTGACTCACTCCCTAGGATAACAAATAAGAATGGAGAGCATTGCTGGAAGTAATCAGATACATTTATCTTTTTGGCACCTATTTATTTTTTTAATAGTTTACTTTGAAAAAGACAAAGTAACTTTCTGATAATATTTTTCTCTATGAGATCCCCTTTGTATGTCAGGATAACTCTTGCATTATGCATTTGTATAAATTTGAATTATGACCTGATTAAATTATTTCCTTTCATGAGATCTGGGGTTGGGTTTTTTTTAAACCAAAATAACTTCTGTAGAAAATTTCTATATGTGGTAAAATCTTTTATACTAGGTAATAATATTTCTGAAAAAAAAACAAACAAAACACTACTGAAGTATTTCTAAAAACATATTTTTACTTGAACTTTAAGGACCTGGTTGGAAAAGTCAGAATCTCCAGTAAAAAAACATAAGCAACCTTTGCCATGCTTTAACTTGCATGTACTTGTACCCTATGAAGACTATACTTTAAAGTGAAACAGTTTCTTATGTGCTTCATGTCAGCCAGTAAGAGTAGATACCCATTACTGAATTGACTGAACAGTGTGGCTGAACAAACACATCATTCCCGTAAGTCAGGAAGAACACGGTTGGATGGAGAAACTCAAACAGATCATAAATGTACATCATTAGCTGGTAATGAGAAGGAAAGGTTATTTTTTTGAGAACTTCTCTCCAATAGTCAGAAAGAGAGAGATGCAATATGCTTCAAATGTTTCCCTGACATAAACTATAGAAGCTGAGGTTTTACATAGCATAAATCAAGATCCTTCATGTAAATGGAGTAATAGAAATCTTTGAAATAGTTTTTATGGTGTTTTGGGGGATGACTCTGAGTTTTATGTGTTACGGTATTTGAATGTTACTGCCTAACTCATTTTTCAGTTTCTGCAGTATCACATGATAGGGTAGATCTCAACAAGCTTCACAAAACCAAGTATTACAACGCTAGAAGATGAGAAATAGATCATGCACTTCGAATCTTCTCCTTTAAGGCCTTCTCTCCAAATATAATACTGTATCTGACATTGCAGTATTTAGCTCAAAAACTGCAACACTAAAAATTTTAGAAAATACTAGCCAGAAATATAAACAAAGAAAAAAAAAGAGTATAATGAATTCTACGTCTCTTGTGGCACCTACCTATGAGCAGAATATGACTAGAACACAAGCCTATCCACTTTTGAAAAGAGTTATGACCATGAAGCACTACTAATGATCTTTTTTTTTTTTTCATTATGATCTTACATTCAGATTTTCCATACAAGTTATCTATAGTCATATTCATCCATGTGCAAAGAAATCATAGAATCATGGAATGTTTAGGGCTGGAAGGGACCTCCAAAGGTCATCTAGTCCAGCCCCCCTGCAGTGAGCA
>JANHGL010009944.1:9151-19343 GCA_024611195.1 Ceyx melanurus | reverse complement strand
TGCTCAGGCAGGGGGGTTGGACTAGATGATCTTCTAGGTCCCTTCCAGCCCCTAATATCTGTGATTCTGTGATTATTAATATTGAACTTGTTGCTTCCTGAGTAAATTTTATGAAACAAAGAACAAAAGCAAATCCTGATTCTCCATGTTCTCTTTGCTGTTTTTCTTTAAGATGATCTTTTGTTAAACATCCAGTTTTTCTTCAGAGACTTACATTCTGTGGGGCTATCTGCAATACAGCACATGCACTGATCTCTACAGGTAGCCAAATCCGTTTAAACTTCACGTGAGTTGAACTTGCAGTGAATAAGCAATCCTGGGACTGTTGCTTCCTTTGCTGATGGCTTGCCATCAACCGAGTATCAATGACTTCTAATTACAGGGCAAAGTGCTCTTCCCCATCTTATCCTCTCCTCTATGCTGGTAAGTGACCCCCACCCCCCTGGACACTTGCCTACATAAGAAAGCCAGCAAGAGAGCATTGTACAGGCTTGGGGCTGTATAGGCAGCAGGGAGTCACCCCCTTCACTGTGAAAGGCAGGAGGAGGGTGAGGCAGAGGACTCACTTGACAATGGCATATTCCCTGAGCAAGGGGCAGTGCTGAAGGGAACCATGCTAGTCTGGGAGGTAGTTAACAAGTGGTTTAGGAGCCAGTGGTCATTGTTACAACCCACAGGCTTTTCTGATCAACATATCCTGCAATGTGCAACTACTCCCCAGTGACTGCCCACACATCCTATCAGAATAGCTTTGTCCTGGTACTTCCATCACTGGCCAGAAACTCCAATTAACTCATACAGGAGCTGTGCATGTACCTGGATGAGACACGCTCTAGCAACTCCTCCCATCATGACAGCAGTATTGCACAAAAGACTCATATTGACTACAGTGAGATCTGTATGAGGGATACACACTATAGCATTCAGGATGCAGAATAACTGCTGTATTGTAATGTGTAAACTCACAGTGATGTAGGCCTTCGTGTGAGAAATCATTTCCTGGACAAAGGAGGGCTCTTCATTCGAAACAGATGCAATCTGCCACTCTTTCCCACTGCCAGCTTTGGTGGTGTTTTGTGTCTTAAAAGTGTTTAAATCCTGAATGTAAAGGTTATCCTGGCAATATACAATTCTCTCCATTTTAAACTGGGTCTGGATCTGTCTTTCAGCTTCCACTGCTTGTTGATGTTTGATGTCTTCAATTCTGATCTAGGAAAAAAAAGCAAACAAGTTCTCAGACATTCATTTTCTTTGCAAAGGTTCTGGTCCTCAGCAGTGTCCCCAGGTAACAGCAAGGTAGGCATAGTGTTCACCAGGCCTTGTTTCAGCACTGTCTAATCCCAGACAGGGTATTGGGAACATAGAGTAATGCTTTACATTCTAGTTCTTCTGTTGTGAAAGAGCAGGAAAATGTAGCAGGTTTCTTCTCTCCTTAAACATGAGTGGGTTCAGTTAAAACCTGGTTCTTCGATCTCGAAGGAAAATAAAAGGTTGTTTGGAACAAGCAGCAATGTCCAGCCGTGAGTTCAGTTTGCAGCCCGTCCTTGGTTTTTGCACACATTTTGTTTGCCTCTGTCCCGCAATAGACAGCGACAGCAGGCACTGATGTGAACTCCATTGCCCCCTCCTGCCCTTCTTAAAAGCTGCAGTCTCCTATCTGTTGGCAGCAAATCAATCCTGCGTAGCCCCTCACTGGAGCTTTTATTGCCGTAACTGATGCTTTCTGACCCTTTTGATACTGCTACCTAAAAGTCAGTGTGTGCAGCAAAGTTCCTTAGTTATCCTTGAATTCCTTCAAAATACTTTCCTAGCATCGCTAAGAAAACACTCCATCTTTTTCTCTTCTTCAGTGCATCAGAACTTCCTCTTCAATCCTTTCACTGTGTTATGCCTAAAGATGCTCCATGAGCACCTCTGTGTTTGGTTGAAACAGATTATTTGCTTGCTGTCTAGCTGGCCTGGGAGGTCAGTAAGCCTAGAATTCAAATTGCAAGCCTCCTATTTCACTCACATTTACCTTTTTTTTTTTTTTCTTTCAGTTTCATTTTTACGCAGTACCTTGAGAGTGCGCTGATTGTCCATCATTGCCTCTCATCTGTTCCTCAAAGCTCTTCCTGGGAAAAGGCTTTCAGTGACATCCATATCATTTAAGTCCACCCCAAAATACTCAATCTCCCAAACTGTGAACAATCGTCTTGTAACTCTCTGTTAGTTTAGTGATCTATGTCTTGTCTGCTTCTTCTCCCCTTTATGAAAGATAAGATTCCTGCACTGGCTAATACCCTAGCTTGCCTTTCAGAGAGGGAAAGCCACTTTTTAGTGGTCTGAGTCTGCCTACACGCTTATAAATCATTGCAGGACTTAAATTTGAAATTGATTATAAACTTTGCAAGACAGCCATACCAGTTGTTTGTTTTGGGGTTTTTTTTGTTGTTGTTTTTTTGGGGGTGGTGGTGTTTGTTTGTTTGGGGTTTTTTTTTTTGTTTTTTTTTTTTGTTGTTTTGGTTTTTTTTGCATTGAGTTCTATGCATCAGGAACGTGACCAGAATGAATGAAGAATGTATGCTTTAAATCTTCTCAAAGTTGTACCAAAAGGCAAAATGCACTTTCATCAATGCCATCACAAACTTGCTATCATTTTCAAGCTCTTTCTTCTTTTATAAAAAACACAGGTGTGCAAGAAAGTCTATACTTGCATAAGAGTAATGCAACAGGATGGGTACTGTAAGCATGGCTATATGTACAAATGCAATTCTATGTTGCTCTTGTCTTAGTAGTAGTGTCTCACCTTAACAGCTCTGCTTAGATTTTGAAAATTAGAAAAATGCTTTTTAGTGAGTTCCATAAACTTCTCTTCAACAAGTCCTAAGGGAAGAACAGACAGACAATATAAAGTCAGGTAAGCAAGTGAGGTTTTTAAGCTATTGTTAGTGTGAGGCTTGGGAGGACTACTAGTTATTGTATTACTGTATTTCATCCAGAAATAGCTGAGCAGCTATACTGGTGCACTATGCTTTTATAACAGATACAGTTAGGAATTCAGGTTTCTAAGCCCAAGAATGTGAGCCATTAAAGATCTGTAACCACTGCACATCTAAGAGATTATCACTGTGATTTCTTTGATACATCAATGTATGTGCTTGCATCTAGCCAGATGTGCCATCACTTGGCTATGTAAGCACAACTGCATTTCAACCGTTGAGTGGCCTTCCCAGGAAGAGGGGATAGTGTATTAAAGTACAGAGCGCTGAGTCTGGCTCAGATGCTGTAGCTGCCTTCTAAGGCAAACACAGGAGAGAGGATCATTACCTACTTTTTCCTTGGGTACTTTTTACTGGATGAACTATGTACGCTTTCCCCCTGCCCCAGCAGTCACTGTGTAATATATACAATGTATACAAAGAGTCGGCAAAGAAGCTGAGTTCCCAGTTCAGGTTTGTGAATGCTACTCCTGCAGTTGGGAGTACCAAACTGCTTGTCTGGCACCTGGTATCTCCCACCAGTCACTGGAAAAATACTAACAAATGCTAGAGATAACATGCACAGATTAGAGACTGTAGAGAAGAAGCAAGCCAAGGTTGGATTAGATTCACTTCCCCACTATGAAGTATCCAGGTTGTAACCCTTGCTCCAGCAGTTAGAACATCAGCTTATCCTGGGAAAAAAAAAATTGTCATGATCACCAGTGTCTCCCACCAACAGCCTCATGTGGCCTTCAACACATACCAATCACTTTGTTCAGTATTTCCATGGCTGGCTCCTCCAGTTGAATGATTTGCTCTTTTATAATGTCCTCAAATGTCCTGTAACTGGAAAAGGCTGGGAGCTCCCGTCCACGATACTGGTCTTCATATTTCCACACTTTACTAGGTACATTTTTTTCAACTGTAATATTAAAATAATATTGCTTTACTACTGAATCACTCAAATTCTAAATTTCAGATTTAGGAGGGAAGTCTTGAAAGAACAACTACTGAGATCTTTCAAGCAATACCATTAAAACAGAAGTGAGCTAACACATTATTATTCAGTGAATGATCAATCTCATACACTGGATCAAGCATCTAACTAACAGAAAGCAATCCAGAAATTATGATGAGGCTCTAAAATACTGTTTCTTGGAATTGCTACCATCACAGAAGTGACCATTACCAGTCACTTCTGAGTTTTGAAAAAACCAAAACCCAAAACTTGCTAAGCAGTCTAATTCCAAGGATTCTACTATTGACTAGCTATTTTTATTTATCACAGTCATTATTTTTAATTGATATTATATGAATTTGTAATCTTAAATGTGGTATATCACGTTGATTTAGTTTGCATGCTCAGGTAAAGATGTGCTTCTAAGGATTTTGAAAGGTTTTGATAAGGTAGTACAAAGCTGTAACATGGCCACAAGAATATCTACCAGCTTTGTACAGAAAGTTTAAGGCTTCAGATATACAAAATAACTATTATTTTTAATACTTTCATTCCTTACAAGGAAGCTGAAGTTAGACTATCATTTGACATGCTTAACAATTTGACATTGTTATTTAACTTCAGAAATCCTACCTGTACATAAGAAGAATGCTTTTTGCTGAGGAAGTGCTCACTACAGCTACCTCTAGTTTCCAAGCTAAGTGAACTTTGCTGCACATGTAAATACTTCACATGAGCATGTATACATGATTTTGAAGTAGCATGCACTAAGCAAGAGATGTGCTGTTAGAGCTGCTGTGTGCTGCTACCCTGATCTATCATGAAGTCAGACGTACTAGTTTAAATCAATGGGTGTGACCTGAAAGTGCCCAGAGGATTCCCCACTGTGGTTCAGCTGCCTCATGATGCCTTGTGTATCTTCTGCAACTCAGTTTCTGCTAGTGCTTTTTGACATTTTTATGTTTATTTCTTTGTGTCTTCATTGTCTTGCTTTTTTATTCTTTTCCATAAATTGATGTTGATTGGCTTGGTACTTCAGGGATAAGAGACACTGACATACACAAATGTCTATCTGTCTCTTCACATATGCACATGTATATATCTATTTGACTCAGAATTGCTTTCTCTACACCTTAAGCTAAAGTAAAATAAAAAAAGACCAAAATCCCCAAACGTTCCTAAAAAGAATAATAGTAACAATTAACAACAAATTTGTTATATATAAATGGAATGAATTACTATTATTATCATCACAATCATTACTAATTAGTGTTGATGTTGATTTTGTTGTTATTTAGAAGAATGGTTCAGAGAATCACTGAACAATTTTGTGCAAGGATCTGCAGTTTACTGCTTTGCTGGGAGAACAGAGACACCCATTGATCTCCATAAAGACATTTTTTAATGCAAGCTGTGTCTTTCTTCCCAAGGATCAGAGCATAACTTGTTTAACACTACAACAGATTAATACTCCTATCTTTTTGCTTTTCACCTTTCTGAAAACAACCTGTTCGTGATGCTGTGTCTTGATTTAAAAGCAAGGGTATGGAATCTCAGGTTATCTTCAAGTGATGCTTACCCTCTGTAGCACACTTCAGGAGAAGCACTGCCCATGTTTGAAACTCTTTACGGATTTTTGCGAACAATCTGACTTCATTTCCAAGCAATGATTCCTCTCCACACATTATCTGAGAGATGTCCTGATTAAATAATTTGATCAACTGTAATGAATTAAAGAACAAGTAAGCAATATAGTAATGTTTCATTTCTTCAGACTGACTTTCAGGTTAATTAAATCTGCAGTCATTTGGTGTTAAAGCAGGGACATGAATCTTTGAAAACATCCTTTTGTGGATGTTTCATAGGACATCCTTTGGTTTTTTTGTGTTTTTTTGTTTGTTTGTTTTGTTGTGGTTTTGTTTTGTTTCTAAAAATACCACAACTAGTGAAGGATTTGATGTTATTTTCTTTGTTTGTTATTTGTCTGGTTTTGGGTTTTGGGGTTTTTGAAGGTCTGATGGGCCTTCATAAGCACCTCTGAAGTCCTGCTGAAAGCTTACTGGGACAATACAGCTCCCCAAGACAAGACAGATTTGCAAACCATATTTTGATATCGGGAATGTGTTTTGATCTTATGGGTGCTATAAACAGTGGAGACCCTTCAAAAAAATGTCAGGCAGCCAGGAGTTTAAGTTTTCCTTCTCTGAGCTGCTTGATTTTTGACAAATCGTCAGAATTATTTATTCTCTTGTCACGTATCACAGGAAAATTTGCTGGAAGGGTTCATGAGCTCCTGTGATCCATTATTTTCACAGGTAAGATATATTCTTGCCAGAAGTTTGTTTTTGTTACTCTCAAAACAATTCAGTGACAGATACCACAGAATAACAGAATGGTAGGCATTGGAAGGTACCTTTAGAAATCATCTACTCCATCCCTCCCACCAAAGCAGGCTTGCCTAAGGCACATTTCACAGGAACACATCAAGGTGGGTTTTGAGTATCTCCGGATATCATGCCAATGATTTGTTAACTTTAGGTGGTTTCTTTTTATCCCACATTTACTTCTTTACTCCATGACCAAACCAATATGATACTTACATCTGTGAGATAAAACAGCTTCTCGGCTTCTGTGCTGGGTGTGCCTCTTCTATACTTTTGAAGATCCTGTAATCTTCTTTGGAGTACCTCACGTATTTGGTTCTCTAGCGATGGCAAAGTTCTCTGAGGGGTAAACAGTAATGCAGGACATTTAGGTAGGTTGAACATGTCTGCTTTTGGAAGGAAAACAAAATGTGTTGAAGTGACCTATACCTGCACATGATCTTTGCTGCTCTTAGGAGTCCACACATGATATCATGGAATGTAATTATGGCCTTCATTGAAAGAAGGCAGGGGGCTAGGCTGGAAATCAGACTGGACTTCACTATGAGACCAGTAGACTATCTGCAGTCTAGGGCAAAATTTCACCTACAATGAACCAAGAACTATGTCCTCACAGGTTGTGCTGAAGAGGTGGTGATGTGAGGAATGTACTGACCCCTCCCTTCCTGATAAATACTTTTTTGAACACAGCTTTTTAGTTTCTTATTTTATATAGGTATATGTATTACAAAAATACTTTTTTTGTTCTTCAGGACTGAATTTAGAAGTTCCCTGTATTTTAGCATTTTAATGGAATAAGATATATTACTTGCAGATATATGTATATAAAATAAATGTAAATTACATTAAATGAACCCCTATATACTTATATTAGTATAGTAATATAATAAAACTTGTCACCCAGACAACACTCTTCACACACTAGAAGAAATGCCATGGCTGTCATTGAAAAGGCAGGAGTTATGAATCGCAAGTAGATTAAATTGGCCTATTCTGTAGTTGTGTCTCGTCAATCTTCAACTTAAAGGCAGATCCAAGGCTACTGTGTGGGCTTCTTTATGTGTCTTTATGTTCAATTTACTCTGAGATTGTCAGATTGAAGGATAATTAAGTATTATGCATTTAAAGATGCAATGCAATTGCAATCAATTGCCATCCAAGGTTGAAGGGTTGAATATATTTTCAGCTTGTAACTAATATAAACAGTTTTGTATGGCACTTATTGTTACTTACAGTAATATGTTTCACAAGCTCATTTGTGAGCTTCTCTGCCAGACAAGGGATAGTAGCCTTTCCTTGTTCCATAAGAATGCTAAAAAAAAAAAAAAAAAAAAGAGGAAAAATTTGTTTTGTGTAGAAGGGGAAGGACACAGCACTGATATTCTGTTCTATTACTAATTTTTTTGCAAGTTCTACTGCACAAACTGAATAAAGAAAGGGCCCTCTGGAGAGTGTTAGTCCAGATGCTGCAACAGCCCAGGTCTCTCCAGGCTTCATGTCTCTTATTGCAAGAGTGATTTGACAGTTAACTGCTACTGGATAAGCAAAGGGAAACAGAAAAATCTGAAATCAGCAAATTCTATACAAAATACAGCAGATTAATGTGCTGTTGTATTTTTTCTGCATGTGTGAAGTACACTGGTTCAAAACCCTATTCTTCTGCCATTCTCTGTTATGAGAGATCTGCTATTGAATCATCTTCCAGGGAAATTTGTGCATCAAAATACTTTAAAAATTTTTATTTGACATGTAAATTTCTTCTGGCTTCCCGGAATGCAGCACTGCTTGGGCAATGAGAAATAGTAAGTATAATACCTCTTTGTAACTTAAATTTAAGCCTCAGCTAGTCAACAGGAAGCTTTCAAGTGACTCTCATACATTTTTTATTTGGTTCTTTCTGAGAGAAGTACCTGAAATATTTGTGAGTCTCGAAGAATCTTCTCTCCTGATGGATTGCAGCAGCCAAGGCTAGTTTGTTGTGGATGTCCTGCTGCCCACGACACTTCACAATCATGTAGCCTTTTTTAAGGGGGATGACCAGATTTTGTATTATTTTAATTATAGATTCTTCAGTTCCTCTGTCCACCAGGTCGGGTTTTGTGAGGACCCCTGTAACATTACCCAAAGAGAAAGTAAGTCAAGCATAGAAGTTAAAGGTGAGAAAGGTGTGGTATGACACCATGCCATCAGAGAGAGAACAATCTCTGTACCATTTTTTATAAAGCAAATTATTTTCATTTTGTATTCTCTCTTCTCAAAAGCTCTCAGCTCATGGACTTTGCACTGTAAAACTTACTCTACATTTGGCCTCCCCCACACTTTTTGCCTTACAAACCTAACAGGCAGAAGCAAAGCTTTCCCACCATTAACTCTGAGATGTTAAATTTTCAATTACACATAACATGGATGCCAGCAAGACTCAGTATTGAGGGATTCTTATAGATACAGGATCATCTTGAGCTTTGAAGGTAGTTTATTTAGGTTGTTTTCTTTTTCCTTCTAGCAGCTAATTTTACAGATCTAATGTGGAATACAGAATATTGAAAGTTCATGAAAAAAAAGATTTGCACTTCTCTTCAACTTGTAGCTTGAAAAATCACCTCACCTATTGTCCTTTCTCCACTGGGGTCCACTTCTTGAGCCATTTTCAGTGCTTCTGTTGTTGCAATATCCACATTACATGGTACCACGACCAAATTGAGAGTCTCTTTGCAACCAATAATTTTTTTAAGTAGTGTTTTGATCTGCAATGCCATACAATAGTAATGAAGATCAGTGAAATCAGATGCTTGCATGTAGGTTATAACCATTTCAAGCAATACAAGCCACTGTCTGACGATACTAAATGTCATATATACTGAGGATAATATTACATGCTAAAGGACATTATGCAAATGGGCCAGCAGAAGAATGCAGCCATTTTTCCTGTGTCAAGATTAATCCAAACATTTAGCATGAAGGAGACCAGACTGTTGTTATGCCTGTCCTGGAGGCTATGTAAAGTTAAACCTCTCATAAATGCAATCTTTCATTATGGAAATATCAAAGGTATTTCATAAATAATCACAGGTAAGAAAACCAAGTTCTGATGTCTAGATATACACCTATGGAAAGAAAGCAAGCTAGATTATGCTGTTAAATCTCAATTTTGTATCTCTGAAAGGAAAGCAAATGTCTCTGGCTTATATTTCAGTGGCGTATTTGTGGAAAAAAAAAATCAAACCAAACAAGGTGCAGGTGACATCTAGTTGGCATTGTTTCTCTGCTTCAGTGCCAGACTAAATGAGTTTATCATCATTTGTCTTGTATTGGAAAGCACTTTATTGTGCTTATACTGAAGTAAATTAACTCTTCTTTTTCCTGAGTTTTGGTAAAGGTGCCTCTCTTTTCTACTTCCCATCCATTCTAATGTCTGACATACTACAATGATATAGCTTCCATCTCTGCAACATGTAGGTAGCTGAGGATGACAGAAATGTGTGGATCATGTCGTACATGCTGCTTCCTTCTGAATACAATAGGAATATTACCAATTGTGAAATGAAATTGTTCTTCTTCTCCCACAATCCAATTTTTTTCATATTTGTTGGTATGTCTAATTTAGTTTGGGTTACTTTTATTCCAAGTTCCTATTTAGGGGAAGGAGGATTCTGTCATATAATTTGGCTGGGCTCATTGATAGAGCTTTAAACTAGATATGAGGGGGGAGCGGGGAAATGCCTGTCCTTTGGGGAGTGGGCTACAGAAAGTTGAGGGGTGTTGTGCCATCCCCATTGTGACCTCAGGGTTGGTACCAGTCAGGAGGTTCTTGAGCATTGCAAACTCGCTCAAATGCCTGTACACAAATGCACACAGCATGGGGAACAAACAGGATGAACTAGAGATCT
>JANHGL010009943.1:77651-114297 GCA_024611195.1 Ceyx melanurus | reverse complement strand
GACAGAATAATTAAACAAAGTAATACATACCACAAGAAAGAACAAAAAAAAATAAAAAAAAAAAAAAAAAAAAAAAAAGAAAAAAAAGCCACAAAATATCTAAAATATTGAGTTGAGAATGTACAAAACAAAGTCATAATAAAAAGAAAATTGCTTTACAAAGTCTCAAAATGAATTTAAACAGTAAACATGTATGAAAGCATGGAAAATCTAAAATAAGGGGTTTGTATATATTGAATAATAAATTACAATTCTAAAAATAAAGAAAGGAAAGCAGTAGCCATTCTGACTCAAGTAGAGAATCTTTCATAGCATCTTTCTTTGGGGGAATGGCACTGATAATAGCTGTAGGTTTTGGCTTGCCAATTTTCAGTAGCATCAAATACTTTCCAATAACTGAAAAATAAACTGATAAATACTTCCCCCAACCCCAACAATGACAGTGACTTGAGATGTTGGGTTTTGTTTTGTTTTTCTTTTGTTAATAGCTAACAGAAAACCTATCCAACTCACCCATCAATATGAGCATGTGTATATATGTGTGCTTAGGATGCCCTTCTTGGAAAGTCTATATTGACATTAGAAAGAGAACATAAAGGTGTTTGTGTGTCAGTGACTGGATTGGTTGGTTCTTCAGTTGACCCTACCTATCCTTTCTTCTGCATTAGCTCAGAGAAGCCCAACACAACACCCACGCCCCACCCCCACCCCCACCCCCAAACAATCTAGGGGGAAGCAGCTACCCTAAGGTGCCCATGGATGGATTTTTCCCTTGTGCTTCTAGCAGTGTGGTGCAGCACCAAGTCCATTGGGTTGGCCAGGTGAGGGCTGTTCTCCAGTGTCAAGGCAGACCACGTTTGTCCTGTCTGTTTGCAAACACCAAGACGATGACCCTGAGAAGTCCTTAGGGTGTAGGTGAATCCCTGTGGGTAATGTGGATGAAACCAGGAGATTTATTTTGTTTTTCATTGTGGACTTTCTTTTCTGTCTTATCCACTTCTCTCTTCACTCTCCAGAATCTCCTATTTCTTTGGCTTGGAGTTCCCAAAGGTGACAAAGACCACTCCTGGCTCCTGAAAACTGCCATTGGTGCGGAAGTCTTCGCCTGGGCTCTTCATATACCTCCGAAACACGGGTGAGGCAGATACCTCAAACTGGGGATGAGAGACCACATCGCATGTGGAAGAGGTTTGTGTCTCAGATTGCTTGGTGACTGTGGTGGATGAAGTGATGATTTTGTTTCCAAACTGGTCCATTTCTTCATATTGCTCCATGACAGTCCGGGTGGCTCCGTAAAGCTTGGACCCATCAGGACCTGTCTGCAGCTCCAAGATGCTTTTCTGCCTCCTTGGATTTTGTGGGCTGGGGACATTCAGGGAGCAGTAGTCAGAAAAGCCTCCTTTCATTCCACAGTGGCAGCTGCCTTTGGAGGTGTCCAGAGGGCACTTCTCTTTCTCAGTAGTTGGATGGTTGGCATTGCCAAGGGTGTGCTGTTTCACTGAACTCAGACCAGCTTTTGTTTGGATGGGATCTGGCCTTTTCTCAAAGGGGGTTGTGTCATGCCCAGTAGGCCCTGCTGATGGATGGTTAAAGGAACTAAAGCTGTCCTGAGCAAAAGCATCCCTCTTTCCTGGAGTGTCAAGACAGTCTGGTGAAGGGATATCCCTGGGAAAATGGGATGTCCTGGGTGATTCTGCTGGTTTCCTGGCAGCAGACTCAATGGAGATGTAGGAAGGTGAGGAGGGAGAGCTGACACGAGACTGAACGAGGCGGGGGACCTCTAGCTCTGTCTTGGTTACATCGATCTTTTCTGCCACCTTTGCACCTTCCAGAGATGCTGCTTCCCCTGTCTCCAATGTGAGTCCCTCCTGCCTGGCTTTGCTTGAGACAATACTGATTTTACGGATATTGCTGCTGCTGCTCACAGAGCTTTGGGTGTTCCCCAGAGACTCCTTGAACAGCCCTGAGAGCCCAGCGATGTCTGACTCCGACTTGAGACTCGATACGGAATAAAGAGCTTTCTTGATGGCTTCCTCGATGTCCAGGAGCCGGGCAAGTGTCTGCTCCTTCAGGTGGATAATCTCAGCACTTGCTCGTTCCAGGTCCCCGAAAACCAGCTCCACTGAGGAGACACTGTCAGTATCTTCCTTTGCCAGTGTCTCAGTCTTGTCCTGTTGCTTAACCTGCTGGGCCTTCTGACGAACAACCCAGTCAGGGACCTTCTCAAATAAGCTCTTCAGAGCTTTCACATCCACTTTGCTTGTCTCCTCCTCAAATTCCTTCACCCGAGTCAAGATCTCTTGTAGCTCCTCCTGTCTCCTGAGGTTCTCAAAGATCTCCATGGCCTCCTTGACATTGCCTTTCATGATCTCCTCTTTGTGTACTGACAGCCTCTTCCGACGCTCATCTTCTGTTTCTCTCTTGTTTTTTTCTCTCATAACAACTGCTGGCTTCTCCTGGGTGGGTATCTCTGCCTCCCCATCAGGACATTTCAATTGCCTGCTACTTCCCTGCTGCTGCTCCTCAAAGCAGGTCAGTTGCTTCTGATGGAAGGACATTGAATGACATGTTTGCCTCCTCTCACTCACTTGCTGCACAACTCTCTGACTCTCCCATGATCCATAAGAATTAGACACACTTTCCCTTTCCACCTTGGATAAGGCATTTTGTACAATGTCATCTCCTCTCTTTGGAGGAGTGGAGTGGCCCACAGGGGAGGTGCTTGGCTCAGTCTGTCCTGGCACATTGAGTGTCTGTGCTTTACCAGGACAGGTCGAATGTGATATTGAAGAGCTCCTTTTATCATCTTGGCACAGCTCTGTAGGCCTCTGATCCACCTCACCTGGGCATCTCCTTGGAGCTACTGCTTTCCCACTCATCATTCCCTGCTCGACTTCAAAACTAACCACTCCATTTTTTATTGGCTTTGAAGTTTTAGCACTGTCTGATTCCACCTTTTCTTGTACTCCTTTTCTGGCCTTGTACCTTTCCTCTGCCATTTGAAGAGGGGTTTTGGCAGGGGTTTTTGGCAGCTTTCTCTCAGGGCTCGTACCCTGAACTGGGACAGGCTTGTTCACAGGGGTCTCCAAAGTGCTGCATTTTGCCTGAACCTCCCCATGGCCTGATTGTTCATGTACTTCCATGCAGCTTAACCCCAGCTCCATCAGGGGAGGCTTTGGCTTATTGATCTCCCTCAGGCCTGCTGGTTTTGGACGCAGGGGTGGAGGGGTGGGTTTGGTTGATCTGCTTGTGCTGCTATTTACGGAGACAGAATGTGCCTCGTGTAAGAGGTGCTCAGGTTTTGGAGGGGGAACAGGTTTTTTCCTGGGTGGGGCAGTAATTTCTGGTTTTGGAGGAGTCCTAGGCTTCTCTGTAGGACTCTGATCACTGGGTTTGCAGGACAGAGAAGGGAGGGCAAGAAGAGGGGTCGGGAGTGGTGCAGAACGTCCTGGGGCTTCATCTTTGGTGGCTGGTAGTGGAAGGGCACCTTCTCTTGCTGCTTTAGTTGAGGGTGGGCAATGTTCTGCTTTCATCACAGCAACTGAGGGAGGAGGAGGAAAGTCATTATCAGCCTGTGACCCTGAAGCCACTACAGCAGTCTGGTTACTAACGACTTGAGTCTCATTTTTCTTTTTACACACAGAATAGGACTGCCCTGCATTTCTGTATATCATAGCAGCTTTAAAATCCCCTCTGGAGACATTAACGTTAGACTTTTCCAGCGACTGAAGTGTGGCTTTTAAATTACCTCGGACAACGTCCTCCTTTTCTACCAGGCGCTGTTCTGTGGCGGCACTTTGCAGTGCTCTGATAGCTGTCTGCACATCCCCTCTGATAACAACATCTCTTTCTTCTTGCACTGATTGCTCTTTGTAATCAGACTCAACACAAGGGTTTATATAGGTTTTCACGGGTGTGGCAGTATAAAGACCATCCTTAATGCTAACACCTCTACTAGGCACAACTTGGCTTTCCTGGCTCAACAGTTGTCCTCCCTGTACTTCCTCTGAAGCACTGACCTTTTTGTGTGATGCTATGCTCTTCTGAGACACGCTTGTGTGGGTCTTGGATGCCTCTTGAACTCTAGTGGTGGTGGTCCTGGTGGCAGTGCTGGTGCTCTCCTGTGTGACGGATGAGGAGTCTTGTTGGTGTACAGTTGATTGAAGGGTCACTGTTCCCTGTGTGCTAGCTGCCTGCTGCCTGCAGGCCATGTGGACCTCCTCCCTGTTCCTCTGGAGCTTGCTCTGGACATGGTGTTGAATATTTTTTGCTTCTGCTGTTGCTAGCCTCAGGCTTTGCATTGCGGCCTGAAGGTCACTCCCAAGGGCCTTTTCTTCTGGCTGCATCTGACTGGCTTCCCCAGTCACCAAACTCTGATGTTTTCCATCCACTTCTCCCCTCTGAGCCATCACTTGGGCTGGAAATTTGCCTTGCGCCAGAAATTTGGGTTCCTTCAAGCCGTCAGTGCTGGCTTCTTTCTCTGCCTTCTTGCTGACATCTGTAGCCCTTTGGATTGACTTTGTAGTCACTTTAAGCCCTCCTGACAGAATTTCTTCCTTTCCCATGACTGTGGGCAGGGGTTTCCCAAGGCATTGCACAGTCGTGCCTGTCACACCTGCTGCATGCACAGTGTCTTTCTCTAATGCACCCTCTTGGCCCAAGCTTTCACATGCAAATACCTTTTTTGCTCCCTCCATGGCCCCTGGCTCTCCCTCTGCAATTACTTTGTCTATTTGATTTTTATTAGGTAAGATATGTAACTTAGCCCCCTGCACAACCCATGGGGCACTCTCATCTTCCCCCTCCTCTGCCTGGGAATTGATGAGGGATTGTATCTCTGACTCCTGCTGGAGATTCTTCAGATAGTTTAGATCTCCTTTCTCAATGCAGCTCGCAAAAAGCTGGACATTTCCCTTCTCATTGTCCTCACGCTTAATGGTTGCTGTTGCTTTCTGCTCCTGAGAAGAAGCCAATAGGTTCCCTATTGTGGACTTCACATCCCCCTTGACAACTTTCTGCTGGACAGAATGGAACAGGAGGGAGTAAATAGTCATCTTCACTGATCCTGACTTTGTCTCTTGCAAGACCATCCCCTTTTTGATGGAAGCATCTTGACTGAGGAGACCCTGTAAAGCCTTAGCTACATTTCCACTCAAGTCCTCTTTGCCTTTAACAGCTTCAGTCTGGTCCAGTAGCTGCAATGGGCTGACTTTAATCTTGCCCTCTCTGTCCTCCTCCACTAGCACACTCTGTGCTTCCACATTGGTTCTGTGCAGGAGCTGCAGCATGATCCTTTGCAAATGGCCTCCCACAATCTCCTCTTTCAGGATCTCTGGAGCACCTGGGCTGCTGAGCTGGTACTTCACCATCTTCACACTCTCCATGTCATTGGCTTCAATGAGAATCCCATCATGCTGAATAGCTTGGCAAGTGCAGAGTGTCTCTAAAGTCTCCTTCATGGTCCTTTCTTTCAATTCTGTTTCCACACCACTTTCAGAAGTGCTAAATTTATCCAAAGGTGTGCTTTCAAAGAGCCATGTTGTACTTTTCACATCTGCACAAGGGATTGCTTCTTGGGTCCCAGCACTGGCCGTCACTTCTGGGTCTTTAAGGGTGTCCATTGGCTGGGTTTCAAACAACCAGGTGCAGCGTTTTACATCCCCTTTCTGGCTGTCCTCTCTCTGCACTGTACTGATGGATGAGCTTCTCTCTGCATCCCCATACAAGGAATCCACAGGTTGGTTTTCAAAAAGCCAAGTGGATGTCCTCACATCACCCCGCTGAACATCACTGACACTGACCATCCTCACATACTTCTTCTGGCCCACTTGCTGGGTCTCAAAGAGCTGCTTGTTGGCCTGAACATCTCCCTTCTGCACATCATCCACTGTTCTGGGCACAGACGTCTTTCCTCCTGAGAAGGAGTCAAGAGGCTCTGTCTCAAACCTCCACCGGGCAGCCTGGACATCTCCTTTCTTGATGTCTTCTTGGGTGACAGCCCTAATCACAAATACCTCTTCTTCCTTCTTGATCTGGTCCAGGGGCTTAGTTTCAAACAACCACCGGGCACCTTTCACATCACCTTTCATGATTTCTTCTTTCTGCACTGAGGTGACCTCATGGTATCGCCCCTCTTTGTCCTGGAGAGCATATAAGGGTTGGCTTTCAAAGAGCATTGTGCAGGACTTGACATTGGCTTTGCTCATGGTATCCTTCTGGATCTTCTGAAGCTCTGTCTCATCCACTTTGTCGGGGATTTGGTCAAGGGAATAGGTCTCAAACACAAACCTTTTCCCTCCAATATTTCCCCCCTTGATATCCTTCTCTGGAGGAATTTCCTGGATGCCCTCAGAGCTGTCCTTCAGGGTGTCCATGGGGTAGTTCTCAAAGAGCCAAGTGAACTTGTGCACAGATCCAACTTCAATTGTCCCATCGTCCTTCTGGGATGTTGGTTTGGCAGCTGTATCCAAGGGCTTAGCTTCAAAGAACTCCTTCACTCTGGACACTTCCCCAGACTGTATCTCCACACGACTGGAGTACCTCATGGTTTTTTTGGGGTCAGCTTCACTGACAGCACTGCTACCCAAGGGTTCAGTCTCAAACAGGTGCCGGACAGTTTTGACATCGACTCCCTGTAACTCCTCCTGACTGTAAGCCTTACTGACTTGTAAGTACTGCTCCTCCTGGCCTTTCAGGGAGTCCAGGGGCTGAGTTTCAAACATCCATGTGTATGACTTCACATCTGCTTGGGGTACACTCTCATCCTCCTGCTTCTTTTCAACCTTCTCATACAGAGTGTGGATGGGCTGGGTCTCAAAAAGCCACCTGCAGGTCTTTACATCCCCCCGCTGGGAGATCTCCCGCTTCACCGAGGGATGCTCCTCACCTTGCATGGCTTGGTGATGAATGACATCCATGGGCTGAGTTTCAAAGAGCCACTTGGCTGTTCTGACATCACCAGCCACCACCTCCTGTTTTGTGATCCCCCTTATTATATCCACTTTCTTGGTGCTTTCGTCAAACTGGTCCAGGGGCCTGGTTTCAAACATCCATTTGTAGTTCTTGACATCACCACTGATTATTTGCTCTCTGCTTACAGAGGTGACCTCATGGAAATTGCCAAAGCTATCCTTGATGGCGTACAGAGGTGTTGTCTCAAACAGGATTTGGTTGGCTTTGACATTGCCAGATGGAATCTTCTCCTCTTCTTTGGTGATGGGCTCAGCATCAGACTGCTTAATGCTGTCTAAGGGGAGAGTCTCAAACAGGGTCTTGAAAGACTTCACATCCCCTTTCACTACCTCTTCCATGCTGGTGGCTGGAGTTTCTTCCTCAAATCCCTTGGAGATGCTGCCAAGGGGACAGGTCTCAAAGACATGTTTTCTTTGCTTCACATCTCCCTTCTCCTCTGCTGAAAGCTCTACTTTCTTTAAATGTCCCACCTCAAAATTGTCTTTCAGGGTTTCCATTGGCTGGGTTTCGAACAGCCAGAGTGTAGATTTCACATCACCTCCAATGACTTGTTCTTTGGCTATGATGCTTTCTGAATCTTCTCCTTTCAGGGAATCAAGAGCCTGGGTCTCAAAGAGCATTCGCTGCTTACTGACATCTGCCCCTGTGATAAAATCTGTTGAAGCCTTGAAATCCTGCTCTTCAACTGTGATTTCTCTGATGGCATCCAGAGGTTGAGTTTCAAATATCCATCTTGCTCCACTGACATCTGGCTTTCCAATTTCTTCCAGTGAAATCCCACGGATTATCTGCACTTTGGAAGTGTCCTTGTTGATGGTATCCAGGGGCTGAGTCTCAAACAGCCAGCGAGCTGTTCTGACTGCATTGCTCTGAATTTCTTCTCGACAAACGGACTTGATTTCATGGATATTCCCAGTTTTGTCTCTGATGGCACAGAGGGGCTCTGTTTGGAAGAGTCTGATTGTCTTCTTCACATCACCTTTTAACTCCTGGATTTCTGACTTGAGTTGTAGGATGCTCTTTTCCTCCACTGAGCAGCAGCGTCCTATAGCATCCAAGGACTGTGCTTCAAAGAGTTGTTTGGCACCTTTCACATCACCTCCCTGCACAGGCTCCTTGAGAACTGCCTCCTGCACTTCAGTTTCATCCGAATAGAGTTTGTTTAATGAGTCTAGTGGCTGGGTTTCAAACAGCCATCGGGCAGTGTGCACGTCCCCTCTGGCAAGCTCTGTTTCTGATAACTTAGTTGATGTTGACAGAGTGTCCCCATTGATTGTCTGGTTTTCGAACATCAGGGAAGTGCTTTTCACATCCCCACCAGGAATGATCTCTTCTTCTGTCAGCTTCTTGGTGGCTTGATGGTCCCCAATGGAGTCAAGTGCCCAGTTCTCAAAAATCCAGCGCATGGACTGAACCTCTCCTGGAAGAACTTTGTCCAGGTTCACAGCCTGTGCGTTGGGGTCTTCAGTATTAAGCATTTCTGCCAGGTCCTCAGTCACAGCTTCTTCCAAGTTTTTCCTGAGCTCTGGATGCATGTGTCTGTAAAGCCTCTTTAGCTCGTTCACTTGACGCTGCTGGTAGAACTTGGAGAAGGCTTGTTTTGGAGGAGGCACAGGGAGTTGGTTGAGATCCTGGCTCTCTTGAGCGATGACCTGGACTGAGCCAAGGGCGGGAGGGGGAGGTAAGTCGTCTTCCATTTTCTTGGTGGCAACTTTAGATGGTTTCTGAGCTTCTGACATCTTGAGGGAAACAGTTTTAAATGTCAGCATCATCGCTTACCCCTAACCCCATGGCCATTAATAGTGAGAATGGCAAAGGAAAAAGCCAGCCAACAAGGGAAATCCATGCACCTACTAAGCTCCATACCTTTGGTTCAGTAGCACACAGCACTCCAAAGCATCACACCACTGCACACGCTCCAGGCTCGGTGTTAGTGCTGGTTCCACAACAATGTGCTCTAAAGGCAAGTCTCTAATCCAGGCCTGTGTGGTCGTTAGTCTACGGTCCCCAGGATTCAGTCCAGCTCTACAGCATAACAGAGATGCCCAATTTGGACTGTGTCAGCAAGAGAGGGTGACCACAAGGTTAACAAGCCAAGAGTTAACTTCTCCCTTCTGCTCCCAAGTGTCCAGGGCAATGTGGGGACCTGCAGAGTCTGAGAACATAGGATATAGGCACAGGAGAAAGCCAAGGAGCTACTTGTGGAGGTGTCAAGAAGAAAACGGGGAGAAGGAATCAAATAGAAGTGTCAAACTGAGCTGATGAGAACAGACTATTTTTGGGTAGTGATTTAACATGATGGGCTTCCCACTCCCACAGGAGTGAAGGCTTGGGGAAGGACATTTGTTAATTAATGATTGATTTAGTTGGGCTCACCAGTGTACCTACCCCATGTCATCACTCACATAGGAATAGATTCACAGTTATGCACACAGAGAATTAAAGACTTGTACAGGTGTGAGGCTAACCAAGGTTTACAAACTGCTGGAATTAGCAGGCCAAATTCTGTGCTCTGTTAGAAGGAAAAAGAAATGCTGGGAGACCTCAGTTTAAATCCCACCCATGGGTGGGGGCCAGAAAAAGTTAGACCTGTTTAGACTCAGACTGAGCTCAGCTCAAATTCCCAGCAGTGTTGGTGGGTACAGAATGACAGAGGGTTCAGTTGTGATGGGGTGGACTGGGGGTGCTTAACTGACCTTTGAACCCCATTGCTGCACTTTTTCACCTTAGCTTTAGAATCCTGGGCATCCAACACCGAACTGAATACCTGCAACCTTCACTGGCTTAGCATTGGCCGAGGCCTATAACCATTATCTAAAAGAGACTGTAATCCTGGTGGCTTTCCTTTCAGTAAACAGATCTGCTGACCCTTGGCATGCCTGTGGAGTTACGTCTGTGGGGTTACGCCTGGAATATTATTAGTTGTTGCTCAAAGCGGTGGTGCATGGTGTTATTTCACTCTGTTACACGCGGATTGTTCCAGCTAAAAATAAGTATTGAACATTAGTAAAGAAAAAAAAAAACCAACAAAAACCCCAAACCACTCCAGAATATCAAAATCAGCATATTTTGCATCAAGTGTAAACCACTTTTTTTTTTAATTATTATTATTTTAAATTATTAATTAATTTTTTTTTTTCGAATGCCAACATACTTTGATTGCACTTTTTAAACTAAGGAAGTTTTTTTTCTGGGGGTATCTCTGAAGAGCTTCTGAAGGTGGGGAAGGGCAGCAGAGCAGCTGATATATTCAGTATGGAAATGTTCCTTGCTGCCTTGTGTGGATATTTAAATCACACCCTAACACAGTCCACAAATATTTGGTTAGATAACGGTGCTTATCTGTAACATTTCTTACCTTGCTTTTTTTCTGCCTGTGGGAGGTGTGAACGGAGCTGTGCTTCACAGTACTCTGGGAAAGACACAAGGAGAAATGACATCAAACTGCACAGGAAGACATGTTACCTATGTACATATCTATACATATATATGTATCAACTACAGACACATAAAAACCATTACAGGTGAGATGGGTTTGGTTTTTTTCGCTTCACTTGCAATTCTCTACAGCTGGGAAAAACAATTTTCATCAGAAATGTTTGTTTCCAAAAGTCTCAGTCAACAAACAAAACATGAAACACATTTGTTTAGAGTTTGGAGGGGAAAAAAAACCTAAACACAGATTGTTCCAAAGTTTGTTTTACCTTATAATTTTGTTTAAGTTTCAAAATAAAACTGAATTACATTTGTAATTGCATTATGGATTGTGCAATTCATTGTTTTCTAACTGCTTTTCTTTGTTTGGTTGTTTTTTTTTTCAGACTGGGGAAATGGAAAACATGTAGCTCAGTGTCTCATAGAACGTGTTCTCTTAGAACCAGAATTATCCTACGACCCAGTGATCATCCTGAAGTAAGTGATTAAATCCTTGGATCCCAGATTGAGGGTTGTAACCAGAGTATCACAAGGAGGTTGTACTATAAAGTTATGCCTGTGTTACATATATGGACATATATATGAAATGTGTGTGTGTGTGTGTTGAAATGGGTATAGCAAAAATGATGGGAAAGCTGGAGCATCTCTCCTGTGAAGACACTCTGTGGGAGTTGGGAGTTGTTCAGCTGGGAGGAGAGAAGGCTCCAGGGAGACCTTATTGCAGCCTTTCATCCTTAAAGAAGATAATTAAGAAAGATGGGGACTGATGTTTTTAGCAGGGTCTGTTGTAATAGGACCAAGGAGTAATGGCTTTCAATTAAAATGAGGTAGATTTAGACTAGATGTAAGGAAGAATTTTTTTTAAACTGAAGGTGATGAAACTCTGGAACAGGTTGTCCAGAGAGGAGGTAGGTGCCCCATCCCTGACAACATTCCAGGTCAGGTTGGACTGAGCTCACTCTAACTGCACGTCTCCCTGCCTGTGGCAAGGGGCTTGGAACTAGATGGTCTTTAAGGTCCCTTCCAACCCAAACCAGTCTGTGATTCCATGGAGGTGTTTGTGTTTCTGTGTGCTGATTATTTCCCCTATGGATGTTAGTGTGGAAATAGATCCATGCAAATAGAGTGGAAATCTTAGGTGTGAATAATCTGCTTGTATGAGCTGGTGGATGCAGATGTGTGTGGTTGGTATGTGGGTGTATATGTGATTATCATGTGTACATATGTGTGTGTGTGTATGTGCAGGCTATACATCATATGCACACATATTAACACCTCTGATAACATTTAGCCACCACTTGGCAACGACAAGGCAAAGCTGGTCGTTTTGGGGAAACCAAAATGCCTTGTTTCTCCAGATCGATGAAAACCAGGCATGTTATCCCTCTCCCTCACTCTCTGACAACCACTTGCTGGGACGGGACATTGTTGGGATGCCGCTGGTGATTTGTGAGGGGGAGGAGGGCGGGGAGCGGTGCTTACCGGCTGTGCGGGGCCGCCGGCGTGAGCAGCAGCAGCAGCAGCAGCTGGCCGGGAGAGATAGAGACACGACAGCTCCTTCACGGAGGGTGTAGAGGACCCTCCTCGTCCTTGGCTCAGATTGTTGCTCTCCTTATCCGAGACGGCTAAATATGACCGAGTCCTCGCATCTGAAACGGGGACAGACGTGTGGGGTGAGCTCTGTGACCAAGGGGAGGGGGCTCGGCCAGCCCGGAGCGTGAGCATCGCTCACCAAGGGCTCTGCCGGGCACCTCGGCCATCTGCACACCCATTCCCCTGGAACACAAAACTTAACACCGTGCCCTTTTGGTTCAGGGAGAAAATGTGGATGTTTCCACCTCTTTCCTGTCTGGAATAGACCTGGATGAGAGTAACACATCAGTGACCTGATGCCACCACCATCCCGCTGGAAGGGCACAGAGCCCACAGTCCTGCATCCCTGGCCAAGTTGTTCACCAAACATGGGCAAGTCAGAGGATGTGAAGGAGCTATACATGATCATCTTGATCCAGTCCCCACTCTCCTATCAGTGTGCCTCACAAGCAGTTACATCCATTTATCTTTACCTCTCCCCTGGGAGCCTGTTTCAGGGGGCAGAGAGATGAAGAGGCTATGAGACTTTCCAAGGGGAGTAACAAGGAATCTTTGGCAGAGACAGAGGACTGAACCATGCTCCTAGTTTAGAGATCTGATATTCTGAGCTGCACCAGCTCCCATGGGGAAGTCACTGGGGCCCAACACGGCATTGCTGAGATATTCAAGATGTTCAGCATTCCTCCTACCTTTATTCAGATGCCTGTCATACAGATGACTACAGCTGAGGATGTCCCTGACTGGTTCATGGAGAAATGTGTGCTCTGGGAAGAGGTGATCTATCAGCTAGGCCTCCAGAGGGGGTCACAGAGGGAGTGGATGGTTGGAGGTCACACACTTCTGGATGACACTCCCTCATTCCTACCTGCTGTACTCCATCCTTCTTGGTCCTCAACCCCCTAAAGAGCATGAGCTACCCTCCACTCCCCTGAGGACGAAATCTGTGTCTATCCTGAGAAAGGTTTGTGTCAAAATTAATATCTCTAGTGCAGATAGATTCAGTTTTCAAAGAGGCAACTCCAACTTCTAGTTAAGAAATGTCTTTTTGCATTACTTTTCTAGGTGTGAGCAGGACAGTCATCTCCACCTCCCACCACCAACACATACACAGCTTTACACCTATATGATGCACCTTAGTCCTCCAGGTTAGTCAGGCCTGTCATTTCCCTGTTACCACTGTAAAAACACCAGAAGGTTCTCCTTTCATCTACAGGCTCACACTGCTGCGTTTGGATTTACTGTGGTATTTGCAATGCTTTCTGTTTGAACAATGGGTTCTCTCTCCACAAATCCAGCTTTTGCACAGCCAGGAAAGGGCTGATGTACTTTTTAATATGTGCACATTAGAAGCACTCCAGCAATTCTGGCATTCTTTACCCTCAAACCTCAGTCCGCAAATCACGAGATTTTTTGGTAAATAACAAACTTAATGACTCTTTTTCTTTTGTTTTCTGTGGTTTGAGTTCAGATTTTCAAGGTTTTTTATCTAAAATACTGCAGGAGATTCACTGTTTTTATTGAAAGTGACAACAGTTAATGTTATACACTAACAAGATTCCAGGAGATGCTGCTTCAAATGAAACACCAGTTCCTATGGGCACAAACATGCACCAAAAAGCCATGAAGATTAGAGCAGAGAGACCCCAGTAATCTTGCCAGACACTTGCCAGCATGCTGCTGGAAGGTACCAAGCCTCAAGGTTTCTTTTGTCCTTGGTTCCAGCTGCTTCAGCAGATGTGCAGGCATTTTAATGCAGAACTGAAGCTGGAATCATGAGGAAACAGTGGGATGCAATACAGATTGAGCTGCCAAGTTCTGCCAGAGGTCACTAGAACACCAGGGGAGGAAACAGAAGATATTTCCTTAATGCTTATTTTTTTTTCACTAAGGCACTATGTAAATATGATGCCTCTCTCCCTGATTTCTGCTGTCCACAGCTTTAGCTCTGAGTCAAAAAGAATTATCCATCTACAGCCAGGTCAAGGCATCCCCAAGAGACCACTTTTACAGGAACTGGGACTGATATCTGCTAACACAAGCCCTTCTGTGTGCTGCAGTGAGCTTCTCCCTTCATGTAGAGACTCAAGGTATGTATTTACTCTGTAAGAACAGAGAATGAAGTGATTGTCAGTGAAGGTACCTCAGATTTCATGGTCTTTCCTTATTATGGCTGTACCCTGTGAGAAGAGCATTGAAGCACATGCTCAATTAGCTGCTCTGTAGAGGGCATTGAAATGCCTTGTCTGGGAATCACTTTCTTTTCTTCTACACTGTTTTCCTCCTGGAAAGGCAAAAGGGGACCAAACAGACTGGAAAGCAGAAGCTTTCTTCCCTTGAAAGATAAGGAAGTTTGTCTAAGCCTTTCAGGAAGAGCAATAGGGAGAGTTGGGGAGAGCCAGCCTTGGAAGCTTTAAAGCAGAAAGAAAACCAAGCACAGATTTGCAGCCTTTCTAGTTGGGAAAATAACACAAGCCCTTGGCAAGGGCATGGCAATGCTGAGAAAACGCTCTTAAAATACACCTCTAGGAGATAGGAACATTTCAAGGCAGGGCAGGGACCCTGCCTAGGCTGAGCATTGCTATGCTTAACTATTTCAGTGCTAAGTGCTTAGCAAAAGCATCCCCATGTCCTAGAGCTGGGAAGATAACATTTAATTGTTTCCTTCCACTCCAGGCTATGGGTATTATTGCTGAACTGATATCATTTGTATTGGCCCGTGGGGCCTTGTGTCGAGATGCTGCACACAGGAGACCAGTGTCACCCTCCAGCCAAAAACAAATATACAGCTGAAGGAAGATTTCCAGTCCATACAGTGGAAAATAGCTGCCTAGTCCTTCACCCATTAGCTTGGATGGATGAAAGGCCACAGGGCATCTGTTTTAATGATGGATATAATTAGATGCAAGGCTTTCGTTGAAGCCATCCCTCTATTGATACTTTTGTTGGGTTTTGTTTTTTCTTATGTTGTTTCATTTTTTCTCCTTTTTTTTCCTCCTTTTTTTCCTTTTTATTTTTTCCTTTTTATTTTTTTCCCCCTCTCTTTTTTTTTTTTTTTTGGTCTTCTCCCTTTTGACATCTTTGCAGTGCACAGAGCCCTCTGCTTATCACTAAACTGCCTGCTTTAGATAGGGGCTGCTCCGAGACCGGGCAGGCGGCTGAGCTTGCGGAACGTCTGGGAGCTTCACGCGGCTCCGCCTGACACAACAGGCTCCTGCCACCCTCCGAATCGCTAATTATAGATAAGAGCGAAAGAACAACAGCTCGTTCCGCAAACGAGAAAGCCGAGCTGTCACATGTGTGTGGCTAACGGCGTCCAAGTGGCACCTAGGACATCTCCAGGGTTGTGAGTACGGTGCGCAGCATCCCCCGGGAGGGAGGGAGGAACTTCCCGGCTGGTGATGCTAAAGCAAAGCCAAAGGATGTTATGCAGACTGGGCTTAGGGTGTTATTTGTTGTGTATGAGACTGAGGGCATGGAAGCCCAGTTTGAGACCTGTACTGGGCTCCACCTTTCTGCCTTGCTGAGCTAAAGGGCTCCGCCGGCACGTTTGGCATCGGTTTGAGCGCTGAGTGATGCATCCTGAGCGATGCTGATTGACCAGCGCTGACTGCGGCCCCGGAGGATTTTAAACCTGATACTTTTAAAGCATCGCCTGTGAGCTAAAATAGAATCAAAGAGCTCCCAAGGACCCTCTCTCCCCCATCCCAGCCAGCGGCTGGCACCGCCGTCTCGGGGCAGGGTACGGGGAACGCTCCTCCCCGCAGGGCTTTGTCGGCAAAATGTCCTTCGTGCCAGCGTCTGGCGCCGGGTGAATCTGCACATTTCGTGTGAGGGGCTGCAATGTTAGGACCGTCCATAAGGAGCAGCTGTCCAGGTTTCTTTAGCTCTTCTCTTGCCGCATGTATGTGCAGTTCGAGCTCAGTTTACAGCCTCTCTGTCTCCTAAACCGCACCCCAGGGCGGGCGGGGAGGGCTGTGGGACCTGGAATCTTGCAGTGGGTGAAAGTCGTTCCCCATATTCATTTGTACTCACTGGTCTCACAGGAGGTATAGGAAAGGCATCAGAGAGAAAAAGGCTCTTAAATATTAATCTAAGAATTCACTAACTTCCTCTTTGCCCATAAATCACTCAACTGCTCTGTCTCCTGCTGAAGATAATATTACAGGTCTCTTGAACCGTAATTGAGTTACATCTGACAGCCAACTCCCAACAAGTGGAAAACAAATCACTAACAAAACCCCTTCCCCCCTCCCTCCTTCCCCTGAGAAAACCCCATCTCACCAGCAACACAGCAGCTCTGGCTTGTTCTGCTGTCTATTTAAACCACTTTATCCTATAGAGAAACAACTCTACCCACCTGTTGGTGTCCACCACCTCTGCTGCTGGCACTCCTTCGCAGCCCGGCTCCCACCACTAACCCCAATGAGCTACCAAGCGCCTGAGTCACCTATTAAAAAAGGAAGCTGCAAGCTCAGCACCAGTCTCCTGGGTCGCCTGGCCAACCACATGTCACCGGCTTTGCTCCCAAAATCAGCCGCCCTGAGCAAACACAGCTGCTAAGCAAAGCCCTTTGTGTCACCGTGTGCACCCCACGGCGGTCGGTGAACCGGGGGGTTGTGTAACGGGGGCCTGGGATCAGCTGGGGGGCATCGCCCGGAGCTTGAACAAACTGGAAGGAAAGGGATAGCCCAGTGGTGCACATGGTGCCGGGGTCTTATCCCCCTCCATCTCTCAGTGACGGCTCTGGAGAGCATCCCACCCTGGCCAGATGAATCCAGCATCCTCCATCACCTGCTCAGCCACTCCTGACATTGCTCCTCTGCAGATTGACTTTGATTTTGCTGTGACAGCTGCTGGACCTGGTATATCCTGTGCCATGGAGCAGAGACATGTTGTGGTCTCACCCCTTGGCTGTGCCATGGCTCATGTGCTGAGACATGTTTGGTGCATCTCACAGTGCAGGAGCCAAAACCCAATACTCAAGGGCCACTGAGAGCAAAGGGGCTGTGTCCTGGGGCTTCTTAACAGCAGGGAAAGAAATCAGGATAGGAAAACTATTCCTTCACGTTGTGAAAGGGACTCTTTTCCAAGGGACATGGAAATACTCCTGGGTTTGAGGTGCTCTGGGCTGGCTGTTTCCTGAGAATTTGGGGTCATTTCTGCTATTCTTCTCTGCCTTGGATGGGTTGTGGGTTGCTCCCAATGAGATGGTCACTGCCAGCCCAGTCCCCTGACTCTGTGTGGCTGGATGTATGTCCCCATTCACATGTGCTTGTCTACAAGCACATCCCTGCAGATGGGGATCCCATATCTATGTGCCTCCATCCCTGGATAGAGGTTGTGTGCATGTGTTGAATCACACCTACCCCATTCTCCTTGCAGCTTTTACCCCCTGGAGAACTGGTCTCCTGAAAAAAAGAGGCTCCTGAATACCAACGCTGCTCCACGGCTGGGCTGGGGGAATTTGCACGGATGGGTAAGCACCCATAAAAGCTGGCTGGGAAACCAGTGCTCCACTTAATCCGGGAGCCTGGCAGCCCACTGGGGGTGCTCAGTCAGCGGGCATAGGTTTAAACCTCTGCCTCAAACCCCTGTGCTGGTGGCCCTGCTCCATGGGGAAACTGCTGGAGGAGAGGTACACCACAAATGAAGAGGGAAGCAGGGAAGGCTCCTTGCTGCCCGTTTGGAGGCTGACAAAAAGGTGAGTGGCCCCGGGATGCTTCAGTGAAGGGTGTGCAGGGAGGAGTAGTCATGGGAGGTGAGGGTTTGGGGAGGGAAAACCATCCCTAGCTATTTCTAGACCTGCTCTTGAGGCTTTAGTGCATGTTAAAATGTCACATGCTATTTTTTCCAAAGGAAGGGGAAGAAAGATGGGACAAGGCTGTAGCACTAAGTGCAGAGGGGATTTTAGGCAGCCTCAAGTAAAGATCAAGTACCAGTGATGCTATAAAACATCCTGCTTATTCTCACAGGTCCTCCCTCCTGACCCCCAGATCACACTTTGCTCTGTTTGCAAACTGCAGTGTTTTCTCTTATTTTCAGTTCTACAAAGGACAGTCAGGATTTGAAATTCAAGCTTTTTTTTTTTTTTGCTATGGATTGGCCAATTATGTGTGAGAGAGGAAATTATAAACATGCTTATTTTTTAAAAGAAGTTATATGGATTTTGACTATTTTGCTCCAAGTTACCTCTTTGATATAACTACAAGGGCTCATGGGCTAGGAATTGACCTATAAAAGTGGGAGCTGAGATTTTCACATGCTCACCAAACCAACTCAGATGCAAGATCACCATTGATTAAAGTAAGATAGCCAACAAAAATCATAAAACTTAACAATAACATTTTTTCTGATTCCAACCTTTCATAAATCGACCTTGTCCTTGCAAATAAGTTTATCCATCATATATAGTAGTATATTTGGAGTTGGGGGGTGTGGAGGGCATCTCAGGTATAGATCATATATGTAATGACTATTGCACATTGAAAAATAGAAATAATTTTCTTTTGTAAAGGATTTAAGAAAGATTTTGTGCTCTCTGCAAGCCATATGTTGTAACCACTTGAGCAGCTCTGGCACATAGAGTTAATATATGAATTCTGGGTGGGAAATGGGCTGAAAAGAAAAATTTCAGAACCAGAGGAAGGTGCTAAACAAATAAGTAAAATAAACCAACATAAGCAAAAAGCAGCTGTGTTGAAGAGGAAATAAGATGCAAAATATCATGCTTTAGGAATTGTCAACTAAATTACAGTCAAGCAATTAACACTTTGAGCACGTATAAAGTTGCATTTGCAAATCTGAAGGAGTGGGAGGGAGGTGAAAGAAAAAACCACTACTAAAGACTGTCTTGCTTCCTACACTTGAGCTTCAAAATTAGATCTCTTTATAATTTCCAGCATCTATACACTGAAGGTTCATTATCTTTAGTCACTTGTGCAAATGTTTTTGGCTCCTTGGTGTCTGCTGGACTTGCCCTTGCAGGAGCGACATCACAGCCCCCAGGTAATTTAAACAGCTCGCAAGAAAATCTGGCTTCAGGGGAAGCTGAGTATCTGCCCCAAGGCAGCTCGGGGCTATTTCTGGGCTTTGCAAAAATCCAGGAACGCAGAGGACTCTATTCCTGGTACCAGAAAAATGCCAAGAAGCTCCGCTGAGAGACAGCTGCGAGTGGCATTGTTGGTTGGGGATGTGGCTTTCCCCGAGTGGGACAACTGCTGTGGGGTTGTCTTTCCTTAGAGTGGGTCTTTAACCTCACCTGGGTTGGCTGCCTCACTTTTAGGGTACAAATGTGGAGGCAGCCCCTGCTCTCAGCTCAGCATTGCCTCGTTCTCTGTGCCACTGGCAAAGGGTTAATAAGGCCTAGCTGATGTTGAGTGGATCACTGGGATCTCAGTACCCAGCACAGCCCTGGGGATGGTGTATCACACCCTGCTCATAACCTCCACTAAGTCTTCATCTGTTATTTATACAGGGGATGTTCACTGAGATGATGATAACTGCCCCTGCTTGACATGGAGCAAGAACAGTTTCTGTTTCACCTGTTCCTGAACACTGATCTGCAGCTGGACTGTTTTCATCCCTAATCCCTCTGCCAAGCCCTGCATCCTCTGCCTTCTTTACCTTCTCAGCCCTTGCAGGATGACCTTTGGTGAGCAGCTTCCTTCCCTTTAAAATCCCCTTCCCCACAGAAGGAAACCCTAAGCGACCCACTCAAATAACCTCTGCCCGGGGAGAGGGCTTCTTGGCATGCCACAAATACCAGACCTTTTAAGGGAAGCCCTCGCTAACCACTCCAAAGAGATACCTTGGGAATGTCTGCACAGGCACCAGCCCTGTGAGCATCACCAGCTGCACACCGTGCCTGGGATGCAGAGCACAGCCCGGATCGGGGCCGTGCATCTCCCTGCATTTCTTTGCCGTGCCACCGTGTTTACACAGGGGCATTGCACAGATACCACGCGGCTCCGAGGAGCTGTTGAGACCCTGCCTTTGCTTTCTATTCTCGTCACGGTGTTTCCATGCTGCTGTCAGCTCTTCATTGCTGACAGCCAAGAAAACTTAATACTGTTTTGGAAGAAACAGCCGTAGCCAAAAAGAAAAAAGAAAAAAAAAGAAAAAAAGAAAAGAAAAAAGCATTTAACAGTATCCTTTAAAGAGAAACCCTCGATTCATTTGTAGCTATTGAGTTTCCCCAGCGTTTCCATCTGTTTCTGAATGAGGCAAATTGCCAGGGAGAATATGGGGGAGGAGAAAAAGGGTTGGCTTTAACAGAGTAAAATACCAGGTTGTACAGTAGCTAATGCAGAGATTCCTGCTGCTGCTTTCAGACCAACACCTGCCACTTTTGGTGGTGCTGAAGGAGGATTTTCATCCTGCTGGCAGCAGGGTTAGGGCTTCCTTGCCTGGTTTCCCCCCAGAAGGAAGCTTTTATATCCTGCAAAAATATTCAAGAGCTGAAAATACTTTTCTTTAAGACGTTCCTATGAATTTCTACCCATACTGGATTTTTTTTTAATTTGCCACTAGTGGTTTATCTACCACTTTGCCTGGACAAGAACATGAGTTTTCATAATTTTGCCTCTTCTCATTTTCATACCTGTACCTGCAGCATCAACTCCACCTTTCTTTCTCCAGATTCCTGTTTTCTAATAAAAATCTGAAGCTACTTCAGGTATTTTACAGCTGAGATTTTTGAGAGCTGGAGTGATCTGGGGGAAGTTAAAGAATTTCTGTTATTGTCAGAGCAATCAGCAGGATCTGTATCCCAGAAGGAAACATTAACCACTGTCAAATGCATAAGCAGAAAAATACTGCTTTCAGCTCAGGTCCATCACATAGTGACTGAGGGGAAGCACTGAGACCTGGACCTGGAGTCCCATCTCTCTCCTGCTGGCCATGGTAGAGACCTTAGAGCTAAAAGGCTTTGCTAGATGTATAATCAAGTATAAGACACACACAGAGGTAGATTTCAGCTCTGTCTGACAGGGTAGTACAGGATTTTGGAGTTACTTTCTGTACATGAGCACAAATAGAGGCTGGTACGGCCATATTAATGCTGCTAGCCCAACAGGCTCCTGAAGCCCTTTATTTAGCTCAGAGCCACAAGTACATCTCTCAGTCCTCCTTGGAGATTGGGAGAAGAGAGGGTGGAAAAGAAATTGCCTCCTTAATTAATTCTGCTCTGCCTTCTGTTCCCTGGAGATGTAAGGTGAAGCAAAGCTCATTTCCCTCAAATAGTCCATATTTTTCTGCCTGTTGTCTATCAGTCCTGACCAAGGTTATGGTTTGGGAAATGTCCCCTCCACCCTCAACACCCATCCAGGTCAACCAAATTTCATACAGATTCTTTCCCCTGTCATAGTCATGGTAAAGAAGACAATTTTCTTGGAAAGAGAATGGACACTGAGATCTGGCCCCATGAATTGAATCTCTAAAGCTGGGAACTTCATTTCAGGATGAAGAAAATCACACATGTACCATGATCTCTTTCTGCCTTGAAGATGCCCAAGCACCCTAGATGATGATGCTGAACCAGACTGAAGCCACCATCTGTGGGACACAGAGACAGCACCTTCTGCAGAAAAAGGTGGGATTTACCAAACTCTGGGTCAACAAAATTGAATCCATGCCTTTCTGTGAGTTGAAACACTTCTTTCACAGCATGAGGTGCTAAGCATCCTCATTTGCCCTGCATTTTAGCATCAGTTTGAGGTTCCTATCCATGCAACAGTTCACCCCGATCTAATCTACCCCAAAATTACTTACAGGGAGGTCTCAGTAGTCCCACCAGCTGTGTCACGCCGTAGACAGCCCCACTGGAAAATCTACCTGAAACTCAGAGAGGGGCAGCACTTAATGTATCCTACGAGGAGCCCTGCTCCACTCCCCACACCTCCGTCCTGTTCACTGCCTCCCAGTGGTCTCTGGCAGCTGGTTTTATCACCGAGCCCTGGGCTATGTTGAGAGGATGAACCACTTGGTCTATTTTTAGGGAAGAGTGAAATTGCTCTTCCACCAGCCTGAGTCAATCACGAGCTTTAGGAATTGTACACAGAGGCTGGGAAAGTCTGGGGGCCTGGCTTATTTTCAGAACTTATTCATTCAAATACCCCTGTTGTAATCCAGTATGGGACGGGGGACGCTCCCAGGCAGTGGTGCAATGGGGAATAGGTGCTTCCCATGACTCACTGTCACATCTTCAGGCTGTGATCTACATGGTCAGACCCCCTTCAACACTGGCCACAGCCAAAGTTTTAAGGGAAAAAGTGGGAAAGGTGACAGGTATTACCTAACATTTTCTGGTTCCTTATTTCCTCATCAGTTCCAATATTTGATAAGGGAGAAAGAAAAAAAAAATAATTTAGAAAAGTGAGGGGAAGTGTGGATGCCAAGACAGAACTGTTTGCTTTAGGATCATCTGGGCATCACCCTCATCCTCACAGTCCTCCTATTAGCAATGTGGTGCTGCATGTTGCTTCTTGGAGCAGTGTTTGGAGCAAGATAACAATCAAGTACTCAGACCTGGAGGGCTCTTGATGCCCTCGAAGCTCAGCTGGGCAATGGGTGCTATTTTTAGCATATTAATGGTGAGTATAATTGTGTGCCAGAGACAAGCACCCTGGTCTGGGTGTGCTGCTTTACAAATACAAATAGAACCAGTGGCTCTGAGGCTTATTTTAACAGTCCACCTTTACCAGACTGGGATATTGATAAGGCTGAGGTACCCAGTCATGTTTGAATCAGATCCAGCTGTTCTCTCTTTGGATTACTTTTCTGACACCTTTTCTTTTCCCTTTGCTCCAAAGGGAAAGCAGATCACTCCTTCCTGATTTTCCAGCTTTTTTTGGTTCCTTCCTTCTGAGTAAGTTTGCTGGAGTATTACAGGAGGAGCTTTGATTTGTTTGGAGGTGCTCCTGCTCCTCTCTTTCCCTTATAGGTCTGCAAGTATTCATCCTTGAAGAGGATGCACCACATCAAATGAAGTTCATTTCCCATCCAGTTCCAGATGACCTTCTGCTTTCACCAAGGCTCCTGGAAGTGTCCAGCTCATTTCTACAAGACTACAAATTGCCAGTGCCTGGCTGTCTGCATTACCCTGGTGTCTAGGACAATCATCACCCCTCCTCCTGAAGTGGTATCTGTGTTCTTTGTTGCTTCTTTCAATGAATGAGTGAAAAAGAAGCTAAATTACAAAGGGCTGAATGGAATCAGCTTGGGTAGGGGGGAATGCAGCCACCCTTGTTACTGTGTGCTGGGAAGACTTTGCATTGTGAGGGTGGCTGTGAGCAAGGCAGCACTTGGCAACTCCACTGGTGCAGACAAAAGTAGCTCCTGTTGGGTGTAGCCTGTGATGTGGAGCAGAATCGTGAGGGATGTTGTTAGGAGGGTGACAGACAGGTCTTTGGTCACCAGCCAGGCTGTGAGTCAGAGGGCTGGGGATGGCTGAGGCTGTCAGCAAACACACACTCGCTCAGGTAGCATGGAGTGGGTGGCAGAGGTGTCAGCAAACTCAGCGGCAGGCTGGGAACAGAGGTAACTCATTTATTCCCTTTGAATGGAGTCACATAAAGGCAGGAGGTGAAGGGCAAAGCCTATCAGCACAGTCAGCAGCTCACGATGGCTCTGCGTGTGCATTCTTGTGGTGGGCACATGCCCAGCAGGAGCACACAGGGTGCATACATATGTTTATGTGGCGTACATATGTTTGTCTTTGCTTGTCTGTCTAGCAGCAGCACGTGTGTATACAGTGGAGGTGGTGTGTGTGCATGCATGGCTGGCTTTTTCATTCTCTTGCTGTCCCTCTGTCCATCCCTAGGTGGAGGACCTGGTCTGCTATGGGTTGTGACTTGCACCCCATCAACACCCTTGCAAACGCTCTGTGCAATCCTGCAAGTTGTGAGCTACCTGACAGCTCTGTACAGCTCCCAGGAAAGGACTTTCCTCCTCCTATGTGGAAGACAGCAACTGATTAGGAAGCAGAAAACGAAAAGAAAAAAGAAATACAATCAGTGTGTCACTGGGGCCTTTCCAAGAGCTGCTGAGAGTGTTAAAAGGGAAGATGAGCAGCCTGGGGGTACAGGGGTCTGGAGAGGGCAGCTCTGAGCTGCTGAGGTGAGGTGGTTCTTGCTGGGAGCTCAGAGAATAGAGTAGCAGGGACTCAGCAGGGGAAAGGCTCAAGAAGTGAGATCAGGTAAGTGCACAGACCAGGGCTTGCAGGAAAAATCACCTAGATGGGACTAGCCAGATTGTTCAATGGCTGTTGCCAGCCCAGCTGCTGGCAGAGCTCAGCCTGGAATGAGTGGAATCTGATCACTCCCTTGCCCTCCACAGCTGCCTGGGAACTCCCACATCAGCCCCCCCCAAAGGTGCCTGCAATCCCAGCATCCTCAACTGGCCATCACAAGGGCTGGGAGAGGTGAAAGGGGTTGGATGGCAGCTGCTTTTTACCTTTTTTTTTTTTTTCTTTGATACCGGGTGCTCTGATCTGGGGAGCAGATGGATCTTGTACTTAAACACCCCAAGTATCCCTCCTAGCTAAGTAGCAGATGCACAAAGCACTTAGAGCTGGACAGATTGGCCACTTACAGGAGTCCCGACATTTAAGTCCTGCTTGTCATGCTTATGAAAAGCCACTGCTGAAAGGGAATTGAGCTTTTAAGGATTATTTTCACTGCAGGAGCCTCTAACGCTGCAAATGCCAGAGCTCCCTTAAATCCAAAGCTGTCTGTAGCACAAGCACAGACTTTTATCTGAAATCAGCATTTCCTCCCCACCTTTCGGATCTTTCCAGTTCACTTAGTGATGTTCTCCCAATCCCGTTCGCTGAGCAGGGTGCTCCAGAAGGGGGGTTGTTGGCTGCAAGGCCGTGGGGAAGTGGAGGGTGACAGCGGCTGGGGCTGGGACACGGTGCCCTGTGGCTGCTGCACAGCAGCATCCTTGCGGGAGACGTTTGGTGACCGAAGTGGGACGGTTTCATCGTCGCTAGGTGGCACCGCACCCCCTTGCTGGAGAAACTGCGGGTGCTACAGCGAGCAGGGGAAAATCCATCCCCTGCCAAGCAACCGCTGCAACCCAGCCCGGCTCTCCCTGCGCTCAGGATGGGGGATCCCCCTCTTTCCTGCCCTCTCCTTCGCCTCCTCGCCTTGCTTTGAAATTTCCCCCGTGGGTAGAGGTCGAAACGAGGACAGAATAGACGGGGGGAGGAGGGAAGAGGGAATGAAACGCATTTTGGAGGCTGGCTGGATGCTCTGTGATTTGCAGTCGCATCAGGCACCCGTTTCATCTTTGCGCTGCGCCGAGGTAACATCCTCGTGTGCCCTTCAGCTGCAGGCACTGAATAATGGAGCTATATTAATATCACACATGCACAAGCATATGGTTGTGTGTGAGCTGGGGCAATGGCATGCCCGTGTGCATGCCCCTCTTGGCTCTTTCTTGGACATGATTTTTCTCTCTCCGTTGCCAAAATTAATCTCGAAGTTGTTAAATTTTTAAACCCGGAGTACTCAGGAGACTCCACCTGCAGCAAATTAGCTGATGCTTTCTCCTCTTTAATATTAAAGGAGTTGAGCTTTCAACTGCTTCCCTTTGGGGAAAAAAAAAAAAAAAAAGGTTCTTTATTTACCATCTTCCTTCCTAGGAAGGATTTTGCTCTATTGTGTAAGATTTCCGCTGCTCAGTTAAATCTCATTACTGCTAACTATAGCCACTCAGACCTCTTTAATTAGTGACTTGGTGATGTTTTTGGTGGCAGCTTCCTCTGGATCATCTGATCCTGTCAGCATGGTTGTGGATGTAGCCTGGCTGGTTTAGCTGCCTGGGAATGGGCTTTTCTAAGGGATGCATCAGCCTTCCCCTTTAGACAATGCTCAGGACTCCAGCAGCGTCTCAGAGGTGACTTTGCTGTGTTTGGAAGGTGCTACAGCTTGACACTCTGCCTTCCCTGTCCCAGGTCACTGCATCAGCTGGATGTCCTCTCCTCAGCCCTGGGGCAGTCCCTGGGTGATGGTGAGTAGGCTCCTATAAAACACATGCCCTGGTCATTGCTGAGACACATGGAGCACTGACATCTCTCTCGCTCCTTCAGAATGACAACAGGTATCGTTACAGACACATCTTATGCCAGAAAAAGTACAGGACATCTAGTTCCTGGACTTTTTTGGGAAGCATTACAGTTCCTTCTCTGAGCAAATCCAGCACCTACATCAGTGTTAGCTGTTATATTCCCAGCTCCCTGGCTTCAAGTGCCCCCATAGAAGGACCCCACACCGCGTAAACCCAAGCTGTACCAAATAAGTTCTGCTGGAGGTGACATGAAGTCTTTGCTATTGCAAGACTTTTGAGTCAGGGACTGTGTTGTAAGGCTCTAAGATAGACTGTGATTCATCATTCACCAGCCAGAGGAGATATTCCTCATGCTGTCGAAGGCACTGAGTCTTCTACATAGCTAATACTGTGATCATGTTTAGCAAGATAGCTCTGTGACATCACGTGCTTTGATATTAAAAAAACATCCCAGCAATGCTGTAGAAACTTCACCTCCATTTGTCTGTGTGCTCATGTAAGACACTTTTATCCCATGCAGTTGGGTGATTGTATCTCAAATCCAAGCAGCATGTGATTTTTATTTCTTATTTTCTTTTGTGTGAAAGAAAAGGAAGAAATAGAAAAGAAAGAAAACAAACCCTAGTTATATGGAATATGATATCCTTGGATTCCTGATCCAGGCCCAAAGCAGGCAAGATGGTCTCCTGGTCTCAAATCCAGACATTATGGGATACTTGGAGAGCTGTTTCTTTCTGCCCCAGATCTATGAAACTTTCCTGACAGTGAAGTTGTCAAAATTCAACCCTTTCCCATGCAAAGCTTTGTCTTGGATCTCTCACTGTTCACAGATGCCTCTTGCCTTGAAATATCCCTGACCTGCTTTAGTCTCGATGATATCATAGTGTTAGGGATCACTTACATGTCCCATCTGAAGCCAAGGATGACTGTATCTGATACACCACCACTGCCAGATTCCAAAAGGAGCCCAGCCAAGACTCCTGAGTTAGGCACAATGGAACCTCTCCCTTTTCCTATCCTCGAGGCTGAGGTGCAGGGAGATATTACTCATCCCAAACTAAACACGGACGTACTTCTGCCTTGGTGTTTAATACCAGCTATTTATAAATGGCTGGGAGAACAGCATAGGCTCTGTGGACTCAGCACTGGCCCAGATCCCAGCTGTGCTGGGATTTGTCAGCTCTGTGTGATGGGACCGTTCAGGGCTGGAAGGCTGCAGTCATAGGGGTCGTCTGCTGTCTGTGCTCCCTATCCCTGGACACACTCCTGCACGGCCAGTTCTGGCAGAACCCACAGGATCCTCGGCCAGAATCACCCAGTCATGCTGTGGGATTATATGGGAAATAGAACTTTGCACAAGGACCGAGCAGACCCTTCCCAGTTGCAACTGTAGAGCTGGCAGTGGAGTAGCAATGACGACTGGTAACCAAAATAAATCCAACTCACATCTTCTGCCCGTGGCTGAGTCATCGGCTGTATCCGTCCCCGAGGAGATGACCTCCTGCATATCGTGGGGCAGCTTCCCTTCCTGCGTGGGAACAGCAACAAGGAAACAGGTAAACTCCCATAAACAGAGGAGAGGAGCTGCACAAAGCCCTGGTGTGGGGAAGGTGACTGCACCAGAGGGTTTCCAGAGGCTAAGGTGGATCTGACATTGCCTCCACATATTGTGTGTGGTTTGCAGGGTTTTTTTTTCCTGTAGATCTGATCCAGGTTTGGCTTTTCTCTGTTTGTCTCACAACTTTTCGTGACCTGCCCCAAGTGGTTTTTGAGGCCATCATTGCTGCCCCTTCAGAATCAGGATTATCCACTTCATTTACCAGCTTGCACAATTATTCTAGTGTCTTAATCCCAGCAATGACTGGTGTTACCCTTTGCTGTACTACCAGTGAAGGGACCAGTCTCTCCTACGGAGCAGCAGTCAGTGGGGTGATACTGTACAGTGATGAGATGGACATGACCATTGCAGGCAGGATTTCATCCATAATTAATGTTCCAGATGATAACAGCTTCATGGGACAATCTTGTTTCCTTGATGTAGGTGACTCTCCAATCCAAGCTGCCTATTATTACTAATTCTTTCCCTCCAGGGGAAATTACTAATTACTCCAATTACTAATTCCTTTCCATCCAGAACCTGGCCTGTGGGAGACCCAGAATACATTTGAGGTTCTGGTGGTGTGTCTGACAGTGTTATTAAAATAACACAAAAAGAGAGGTGGCCTCCATGCTGCAGGGAGGTGATATGCCAACGGGTTTTCTGTGGTAGGCTCTGTTTTTCACCCTCACCACATCTTGGAGTAAGCTCTATCCTGATGGTAGCTCTGATGTCACAGCATGGCTCCCCTGAAAACCTGCTTCTCCTACCCTATCCACAGAAGATTAGGCTTCCACAGGGCAGCCCCCACCCATTCCCAGGGATTGGAACCAGTGGATGATGAAGCACCATCATGAAGCCCAAACACTTACAAGGATGACTCTGGACACCCAAAGAAAATGAATTTTCAGGAGCTTTCAAAGAAGAGCACCTACTAACCTTTGCAGAAGACTCCTTCCATTTGATGGTGTCAGGATTCCATTGTGCCTTCCTCTGGATGCTCTGAAGAGAGGAAGGGAAGGGTGAGTCTTTATGTGGGTTGGTCTCCATGCTCAGGGGTTGGATTGTTGTCAGGGTTCTGGCATCAGCTTCTCTCGTCCTCAAAATGGGAGGTGGTGTCTTCAGTGGGGCAAAATGTAAATTCTTACACTGTGAAGTGGCTTTAGGAGTGTCAAAGATGGTCAGGAGTCCTTTGAGATTTCTTGTTGGGACACTGATGCTAGGGATGGGAAGATCCTTCATGGATTTGCTTGCGTGTATATCACGGGGATATCTTTGAGATAAGGCACAGGGTTTCCCTGTTGGACTGACTTTAGTCTGTGATAGATGTCTTCTTTCCATGAGCTAAAAAGAAACCCCAAACACACATTAAAATAGGCTCATATCTAACTTAAATAATAAATCTGATTTTTTAAAATTTCCTGCTCTTCTACTCCAAGCATCACATCTGTTGACCTATTTTTTTGGGATGAAAGAGATCCCAAACACTTTGTGTTTTGCATTCTCTAGACTAATTGTCAGAGACACAATCTAAACTCTAGTCCATTTTGAACTGTGAAAGAAGTATTTGTCTTGCCTATTTCCAGTGCATCCTTCTAATTTTTCCATGGTCATGCAAGGAAGCCTTGAAATAGAAAAAAAAATATGACCACTGGTTGTCTTCCCTCTTGAATCACTCTTTTATCCCCATCTACATCCTCTACCTCTAGGAAACTGTGTTCCCAAACAGGAATAAAATCCCTTTCTCTATAATTTCATAGGAAGCCTCCAGTTTAATCTTAAAAACAGAGAATGGAAAAGAAAAATTTTAAAAACGACATCATATGCTGCCTTTTTTTTTTTTTTTCTTTAATGAGATACAATTCAGCTTTCTCTGTTCTTTGGGAATCAATATTGTCTTCAGCAAGGAAATGGGATAATAGGGACAATATCTGTCTTCCATTGTGTGATTTTTGTCATTATAATTCCAGTTTGAAATGTAGACAACTAAATACAGTTGTGAGAAAAATCTACTCATGAACTTTCCTCAGAATAGATCATTCCATCTCTTTCTAACCAATACTCAATCTTCTGCCAGGTCCTACACTTCTTGCTGGTCTTGCATTAGTCTCTACCCCTGCAATTCATTCTCTCTTGAGCAAACTGAATGTTATGTATGAAACTTCCTCCCATCCTGGAGCATCCTGTAAGTGTCAGTCCATACAAACATTCTAAAAGTGAATTAGTGAATTGGATTTGGCCTGTTCTAAGATGTCCCTTAAAACAGCAGCAAATATTATTTTTAAAAAGTGGTTTTTTTTGTGTCTCTAATTGCCAAGAACTGGATCATTAAGTTGTTAGGACATACTCTGTCCCACCTCAACTGAGCCTTTGGTTCTCACCTTAGGATGTTCTTGCTTTGGCATGTTGTCTTCACAGTCCAGGATGCTCTGGTACCTGCAGGGAAGATAGGAGATGGCACCTTAACCCCTTTTTAGCCTGAGTCAATTTTTCCATGAAGTCTCTTTCTGCCTTACCCTACTCTATGGAAAATGTCAAAGCCAAGAGACTTCAAAAGCAATCTTTAAGAGTGAGATAGATGTGGAAAAAAACCTCAAAAGGACTAGGTTTAGATCTAATGGATTAGTTTGTTGCAATACCACTAGAATCCAGCATGACCCCTCTCCCCCCCCCCCCAGCTCCGTGCAGACACATCCTTGGAGGACCCATCTCCCCACTGTTGGAGGATGTGCTGGGGTGTTACATGGGCTGAAAGTGGTGTATGAATGACTTTTGCTAATATATGCCTTGCAGCTGAGGTCAGGCTTTCCAGAAGGTCAATGAATTGTTTATTTATTCAGCATTAGCCTAATGTAAAGGAATTTACCAAGTCAGTACCTGACCAAATATAACACCACTGATAAGTGAGAACTTTGCAGAGGAGAGCACCTTCCTTCCTGTCCTGTCTCTGGGGAGGGCACTTCCATCTTTCTCTAAAGACCCTGTCAGATAGGTGACTATTGACAGTGAAAACTGACCATATTTGGGATATCTGGAACTAAACTGTCCCAAGGGGAAGTTTAAGAGATAGTCTTGACAGGTGCTCTGTCACTCTTACATTGAGGGAGATGTACTTTGGGTTCTGTTGCTCGTCTTATTTGTCTCACTCTTGGCAGTGTTGTGGTCTGATCTCAGTCATGGGTTGAAACCAGAAGAGAAATTATCCCATAAAGGGCTTGGGTTGAAATGAGACCCTCCCTGGAGCATTTTGGTTAGAGACAGTTGAGAGAAACCAGAAGGGGATGAGATGTCCCTACACCTCTTGTCTCCTCACCAGCTTATCACTCCAGCATTTGCTGGTTTCCCTCATGGCACCTTGGAGACTATCACTATTCAAAGCTTTTATTATCCATCTGAGAATTCTCTAGTCATTGGTGACAAGGGCAAATTCCTCTGTGTTATTGTACAGTCTGTCAAGTGGATCTGGCTTTTAAATCAGGACTTGTCTTCCAAGACCAAGTATTACATTGGTAATATATAATTGTTAAGAGCACTTATGGCAGAAAAGTACTTGTTTCCATCTCAGGACCTGATGCATTGGGATGCTGTGCTTGGGAAAGGCAGTATCTGAGTGAGGTTTGTTTGTTACAGAGATGGGAGAGGGAGGGTCCACCCTGGAACTCTTGGGATGTTGAATTGTAACTGTAGATTAACCACCCACCTGGCAACCAGTTCAGAGGCAGAGACAGATTTTCTCAGAAGAACTGCTTTGTGCTCTGGATTGCTCCTTGGAGAATGGCACAGAAAAGGAAAGGACCGGGCTGGCCTCAGCTTCTCCACTTTTTCCATATTCTCTGTCTGCTGGCTCTGAAGTGAGAGAGCAAAGGTTATGGTGCTGGATGTGAAGATCCAGGGAAAAGAGGCCAAAAATTAGTGCAACCATCTCCACTCGTGGGATCGGTGCATCAGCGAAGCACTGTGGAACAAATGATGTCTTTGCTGAGACATCTGCAAACATCAACATATAAATTCACTTCTGGAAAAATAAACCAGGGTTAAAGATCACACAATTTAAATTAAATTACTCCTAATGAAGGGAATGGATCTTTTCCATCTCTCCTTATCACTTTTCTCACTGTCTTAGATCACTCACGTCAACTCTGTGACAGGGAGAGGGAATGAACCTGAAGGACAATTAACTTTAAACAACTGAAAATGTATTTGATGGTAATTTTGAATATATATAACTGGTTAAAATCTTCTCATGTTTCCAATGTTCCATAGACCTGAACCAGCACTGAATTCAAGCGGTAAGTGGAGAATTAAACACCTCTTGGCCTCTTCTGACAAAAATGTTCATGTTTTCCAAGCTTCAGAAATATGCAGCAGAAGTCTTGAGCATTGGATTTGCAATGACTGATGTGACACTTGGAAGTACGTTAGGTCATCTGGGGCTCATTTTCTGAATCCAGACAGAGCTCTAGGGACCTATAAGTTATATATAATTGCTCTTTAATTACTGACACAGACATTCAAACTATGGAATTATCAGATACTTGTATTTATATTTTGAAAATACTTGTTTTAAAAGCCCCGTTGCTTGCAAAATATGTTTCAAAAGTGATTTTTATTGCACTGATCTGAGTGCTGGGTTGTTCCCAGAGCCATTGTCCACCCATGTCTGGGTGTCCACTTTCAGATGCAGTCAAGAGGAGAGGGTTTTCTGGGGGGCAGCGGTGTCATTCAGCAGTTCGTGATTCTCTCCCTCCCCCCTTTAAGACATTTGATATCAAGACCAGAGGGAGGGAGATACAGTTCTCACTAATTGCTTTAGAAATTTCTTTTTTTGGTTTTTTTGTTGTTGTTGTTGTTTGTTTTCTAGATCATTTCCCATGATGTTAGAGAAGAGACAGATTTGTTAGATCACAGACTCCCACCTCCCACAGTCCAGGGATTGTTTCCCATTTTTGTGGTGGTGTCTAACATTAAACAATTCCAGGTGAAGAGCCCTTGAGGGATTTACTTTGTGACAAAACAAGCCTGTTAGGAGGGAAATGTTCCCTGATTTTCCATTTACATTCCCCCCCACTTTTTTTTTTTTTTCCTTACAGTACAGGCAATAGATGCAAATAGTCTTTTCAGCCCACCCTGAACAGTTCCCACAATCAGCACAGCATCCCCCAGTTGCTAAGGGTTTACAGGATTTTTTTTGATATTAATTCGTTCCATCCTCTGTGATCTGGGAGGGTTTTTGTGTAAAATCACTTACAAGCTAGAGTGCCTTCCTCCACCCGAGATCTGCCATTTGATAGTCTCCTTGGGGCTTTTCAGTACCACGCTTCTGTCTCCTTCCTCTCCCCCTTCTTTACGAGACAGGAGGCAAAGTCCCTTGGCAAAGCTGCAATTAAATATTAAAAGCTGATGTGCAAGAGGGGGTGGTGTGAATTGGAGAGCTGGCACTGAGGAAATGAAGCCTCCTCCCTGCTCTTGAGAGCCTGTTGCCAATTGTTGAGGGCTCATTCTCCCTCATAAAAACATGGGTTAAGTTCACATGCCATCTAGGGCACCAATAGCCATCCTGACTCAAAGCCAGATTCTGATTTGAGTGGAGATCTGCTGGGATACATCTCCTCACTTTGTCCCAGGTGGAACAAAAAATGAGCTCCTCTGCATGGGTATTTTTCAATGGATGCTTCTGACACAAGCCATATATTCATCCTCCAAACCAGAGAGGTTTTTTCATCTCAGCTGGTGGTCCTCTGTGCTGGTGACTTTGCTGGGGAAGTTTTGCACGAGCTGCAGGAGAGCATCTCTCCAGTGTGTTCACAGCTCTGGGGAATACACTGATCCCTCTGGCAAAAGTGAAAGGCAGTCCAGGCCTTAAGGGAGGCAGGGTCTGGATGAAATGAAATCCCACACTACTAGGGGCAAGAAAGGGCAAGACTGAGAGGATCCAATGTAGACCATGTCCAAGTCTGATACAAAGTTGGATTTTGGCAAAAGTAACTTCTCAGCCCTCTCAAAAAGCATCATGGCCACAAACAGCTGCTTTGGCACCTAACAAAAACTCTTTTGGGGGATTTATTCTGCACATGCTGAGAACATGTAACAAAGCCAGTGGGCGAACAAGAGCAGGTAACAGTGTGTTGGTTTCTAATGAACAAGAAAGCTGGAAGATCATTTATCCAGAAATACCTAAGCTAAGCAAAAGACCTTTGATACGAGGAGAGACTGAGCTAGGGAAGAGCAGAGATCTGGATAAAAAAATGTTATAAAGTAATAACTTGCACTTCTTCATGAGTTCTGTTTCAGCTCTTTCTGAAACAAAAAACTCTTTATCGAGCTTTTGTCCCAGCATGTAAAAACAATTGAGGAGCAATAATGATTTTCTTGGAGGGTTATGTAGGACACCCTGCACTGTAATGAGGAAACACCAGTGACTTTAGCAGCTCCTGGGCTATCGAGACACAAGTCTGATGGGGGCCAGAAGGATTTTTTGTTGCATGGGCAAAACAAAGCTCTGAAGCTGGGATGCATCCTTGTTAGTTATTTAATTTAGAGGCGAAGAATTTGACTGGCAGAATGAAACAATGAGCATTGCAGTCCATCCAATAATGAGTAATAGAGGCTGCTAAAAGACCCGTGAATTATTTTGGGGACTGCTGCTATCCAGCTCCTCTCTCCATAAAAAGCCTGCATGAAACAATTCTCTGCATAGCTCCAAGGCAGACTTGCTGGATGAAGTGTGTTTTCAAACTGTTTTTGCCAGGATTACAGGGCCTTAGGCTGGTTCTTCAGCTACTGTCTCTGCTGGGGGCCTTGCTCAGCTCACAGTGATTTTAGTCTTCACTATTAGCAATGCAGTGGGTCTGCTCTGTTGGCAAGAGTCTGTGGGAAGATGGGAAGGAATTGTTCATGCTGAGCAGTTTCTGTGAGCTGAGAAGTGGTGGGTCCAGACTAGAGAGAAACATCTTCTAGGTTAGAGCTTTGCACTCCTACACACTTCTGAGCTGCCTGTCTGCCCTCCTTGGTTCCTGCTGTCCAGGACAAAATCCTCCAAATCCTGTTCCATCTCAAGTAATGGAAATTACCTTGCAGAAAATGAGAAAGGAGCTAGAAAGTCCTCCAGGTACCACTGGCATGTTCCTCCAATGGGCTCACAACTCCACCTATTAGAGCCATTCACCCTTCTGCTGTGTTTGCAATAAATGCCTTCTCCAAGGTAGGGGTTGGAGTTTTATTCCAAGTACTACAAGGCTTTATTACCTGCCCAGGACACCTCCTGCCCATCACACCAGGAACAACAAGGTCTGCTTTGTCAGACATCCTGTGGAAAAACCAAGGGCTGGATGGATTTGGTTGACTGGGGAAGAGCATCTAGGGGCATCCAGGCTGGAAGCTGCTGTTTGGTGTCTCATCCCCCATCCAGGTGCTGAGCTCTCTGGTGTGGACACGGTCAGGGGTGGGCAATGCTGCCTGCACCTTGCCCAGGCAGGAGGCAGCAGGCAAGCAGCCATGTGGAGCAGATGGAGGGAGTGCAGGCAGGGCACAGAGGCAGCTAGTGGGGAACTTTGAACTGGGAGCTACTAATGGTTAACACAGACAATTATTTCTAGCTGTGTCAAATGGACTGACCTAAGCCCACAGGAGATTTGTGCTGACCAGACAGGGACAGTGGTTTACATAATCACCTCCATTTTATTTTTTTTCTTCTTTTCTTTTTTTTTTTTTTTTTTTTTTCCCAGTTGTATAATGTTGTTTTGATAGCTGTATTCCCACGAAAAAACCTGCCCTCTCCTCTTTCTTTCCCCTCATGTGCCCAGCCTGTGCTGCTTTGCTGCACACCCATTTGTCCCCTGCTTGTCAGATGTTGTGGGGATGGTGGGATGAGGCAGGGTGCGAGCGAGCACGAGAGGGAATAAATCAGTTTGGGTGTGAATAGAGTTCTGCTATTTGTTATAAACAGATTGAGGCATAAAAGATGGTGGTTTTTTTGCTGAAAAATGCTGGTTGTGATGTGTGTCTTCTCCAGATTTGATTCCCTGTCAGGGAATTTCCATCAAACTGGCTACAAGCAGTGGAGAAGAGCCAGGTTTTGCACTCTTCCCAGCATGTTCTTTCCATTTTTAGGGTGTAAGGAGAGCTGTTTGCCCATGTGGCATCAGGGCTGTGTGTGTAGATGTGTAGTGAGTGTTTAATCCTGTATCTGAAGGCAGTGTGCAGCTGGCAGAGCCAATTTCTTGCCTTTGCTCTGCTGGGTGGGGCTCTGCACTAGCAGTTTACTAAGGATGGGTGCACCGGGGGAGGAAAAAAATCCTTGCAAAGTCTCTGGTGTTCTTTTCTCTCAACTCTCTGTCTTTTGCTTATGGAGAGGATCTGGATCCTTGCAGTCATTTCCATAATTATTGGTTTCATGTTAAGTAACCAAAAAATTATCTATCAAACGCACATGTGGAACTAATGGGACTTATTTGAAAAGACCTGTCTTTGCATTTACAGCTGGCACATCTCTCAGCCCATTTTAATGAGCTTCCACAGCATCCTCACGTGCTGGGGAAGGAGCTCACGTGGGAGCTTGCCCTGGGCTACCTGTGCCCTGCAGAACTGTGGGGCTACAGTGTCACTCCAGGATGCTGAAAGATGAACACATGGTCTGCAGGGGCAAGTGCAGGGATGCTGCTCCAAGAGTTTGAATACTCCCTGCTGCAGATGACCAAGCCTTTTTTTCCAATTTTCTATTTAATGAATGAATTGATTAATTATTTCAGGGTGAAATTTTGGGAGACTGGCTTTTCTTAGGAAAGTTTTCTAGTGGCTGGGTGTTGAGATGGCTCGAAATACCTTGGTAGGATGTGTGGTAATTTCCACTTCAAGAGGTAGGATGGCTGCTGGCTTCCATAAGGAAAGAAAACAAACTATCCCAGAGTGGATGGAAGGAAGGAAGGAAGGAAGGAAGGAAGGAAGGAAGGAAGGAAGGAAGGAAGGAAGGAAGGAAGGAAGGAA